>JAADYG010000177.1:0-48685 GCA_023338115.1 Phytopythium boreale
CGGCGTCGTTGGCGTCGGCGTCGTTGGCGTCGGCGTCGTTGGCGTCGGCGTCGTTGGCGTCGGCGTTGTTGGGGTCGGCGTCGTTAGCGTCGGCGTCGTTGGCGTCGGCGTCGTTGGCATCGGCGTCGTTGGCGTCGGCGTCGTTGGCGTCGGCGTCGTTGGCGTCGACGTTGTTGGGGTCGGCGTCGTTGGCGTCGGCGTCGTTGGCGTCGGCGTCGTTGGCATCGGCGTCGTTGGCGTCGGCGTCGTTGGCATCGGCGTCGTTGGCGTCGACGTTGTTGGGGTCGGCGTCGTTGGCGTCGGCGTCGTTGGGGTTAGTAACGAGGTCGGGGTTGGTGTCGTTGTTGGCGATACACTCGGGGCCACTGTCGGAGCCGTAGACGGAGCCATCGATGGCGCCGATGATGGAGCCGTAGACGGGGCCGTGGACGGAGCCGTGGACGGAGCCATCGTCGGCGCCTTCGTCGATTCCGGACACAACACAAGCAGCGTCAGCTCCGTGTCTTTGACAAACCACTCGGGGCTCGTCTCCGTCTGGCTGGCCTGCGCAAAGATGTCGCCCTCCTGCGTCTCCGAGTAGTACCCTTCCTCGGACGCGTCCCAATCCCACGTCGCACACTCATCCGAGGCAGGCGTGGTCGCCGCCGGCGTTGGGTGCGGCTTCTCTGTCGTCGAGGTCGCCGCCGGCGTCGGACTGGGCTTCTCTGTAGTCGACGTCGCCGCTGGAGTCGCCACCGGTGCAGTCGCAGACGTCGCCGCCGGCGTCGGGCTTGGCTTCGTTGTCGATGACGTCGCTGCTGGTGTCGCAGCTGGTGCGGCGCTAGAAGTCGCCGCCGGCGTCGGGATCGGTGTCGACGACTCGGCCGTCGACGTCGAGGAGGGCGTCGCCGCCGGGGTCTCGTCGACCGCCGTGGGGCACCGCACGGACGGGAACGCGCAGCCCCATGTGTCTCCGTTCACGCGCACGCACTGCGCGTCCTCGTCCGCGACGCAGCTCCCTCCGGCGTACGACGCGAGGTACGCGTGGCAGTCCGCCACCGCCACGTCGCCCGCACGAGGGCACGCGACGCCGGCGGGCTCCTCCCCCGCGCCCGAGCAGACGGCGCCGCGACTCGCGGGGACGGCGTAGGTCGCGTCCGCGCACACGCTCACGGGCGTGTTGGCTTCTTCCGCCCGCGCCGACGCGGCGCCTAACGCCGCGAGCACCGCCAGGACGCGGCAGATCTTGGTCATCTGCGCCTGCCTTTGCAGTAACAAACGAGCGAACTAACTGATCCAATTCGCGTTTGGACGGACGCGTTGGTAACTGAGAGCGAGGAGACTCGCGCGCGCGGGTCTCTTTGTGGGGAAATGGGCGCCTGTCACGGCCGAATCTTGTGGAGCAGTCCGGTCAACCGGCCCGAATCACAGGGCGAATGTATACCATCCTTCCATGGTGAGACAGCGGAAGCCAAATGTACCCTTGGCGCGCACAAAACAACTTGGCAATTGTATGGGGGCGTCGGGTACACGGGCCGCTTCGTCAGGCGCCATAGAGCCTGCTTGTCTTTGGACGGCGCTGGAGCGACAGGCGGCGCTTTACAGTGTACAGTACAGTATTGCAGTTGGGAAATCCAGATCGGACGTGCGGCCATAGTTGGCGCAAGTCAAGTCGACCGCGTCGGGTCAGCGCAGAAAAAGAGAGCAAGCGGTGTACCCACTGGCGTATTGAACCTGTAATAACGAATAGATTGCTGGATCGGTTTCAACCCATTGGCCCACCATGTGAATGATTCATATACACTACTAACCTTTGAAAACAGATAACCCGTTGTAACCGTCTTCACCCACTTGCGATCGGCGGGCGTCGGAAAAAAAGAGAAACGGCGCGCAGGTGCGGCTGGCGCTGAATTTTTCGCCTTGCTGTACAGTACAGTATGTTTTTCACCAGCAACCCTGCACGTGCTGTTCGGTACCGTTGCGTCACAAAAGTATAAGGACGCGCCGCGGCTCCAGCCAACTGAAGTGGCGACGACCGGGGCAAGTTAAAGTGGAAGGCAACGGCAACAGTTGGACGCCGTACCCCCTGCGTAACCGCAGCTCATCCCGCTGATAACGCAGCATAACCCTCGCATTGATGTGATGGGTCATTGACGCCGACAGCGACTGCGTAATGAGCAATGAAGCGATTAGATAGAGGTTACACGAGTCCGCCGACGGACTGCGCGTGGCTGAGCCGGTCCTTGCGCAGCGCGTTCTGCCGCCGCTGGTACCGGTCGACGGCGCACGAGCTCTTGCTCTTGCTGATGCCGCGCTTCCGAGCGCGCGCGCGGGCCGCGTCGATGGCGCCGTCCTCCTCCTCCTCTGTGTCCGACGAGTTGTCATCATCGCGGTCCTCCGACTCGTCGTCCTCCAGCACGCGTCGCGACCGCGTCCCGGGGTTCTCGCGCCGGTTCCAGCCCTTCTCGTTGATCTGTCGGCGCAGTCGCAGTACCTGGTCCTTGCCGGCCGTGCCGTTCGCGATCATCTCCTGCAGCATCGACTCTTCGTCGCGCGAAAAGTCCTTCTTCGTCTTCATGTAGCCGCCGCCGCCAATCTGCTCGTACTCGTAGTCCGAATCCGAGTCCGAGTCGTTATCGGAGCCCGCGCGGCTGCCCGCGGTCGCTTTCCCCTTGCCGCTCGATACCATGTTGCCCTGGAACGAGTTCCACTTGAGCTGCGCGTACGCGTCGAGAGCCGAAGGAAAGCTCCAATCGCCTGTCTCGTCCTTGAAAAGCTCCGGGAAAGTTGCCGGCAGGTCAGTAAACGTATCTTCGAGTTCCTCGACGAAGCGCTCGCTGTCAATCACGAGCTTGTGAGTCGCCGCATCGACGCGATAACACCCAGGAGCCTTGGTCACCGCCTTGCTGATGAACCTGTCGACATACCGCAGCACCATGATGGCCGTGTACTCGGACACGAACTTCTCGAGCTCCTTCTGTGCTGACACCGAGATGGACTGCACCGTGAGCTGCGTGCTCAGTCGCGAGAGACGCTCCGACTCACGCAGCTGAATGTCACGCGCTGACTCGCCCTTGTGCTTGCTACGACTGGACTTCTTTGCGCGCGCTCTTCGCTTCTCGCTCGGCGACTTGCCGCCAGCACTGCTGCTCCCGCCGCTCAGGATCTTCTCTGTCATCTCGGGAGTCAACAGTACGTGCTTCGCTTCGCGGGCTGAACCCGCAGACGCAGACGAAAGTGCACGAGACGGATGGTGATGGCCATCCCACTCGCTTTCGGATGTTTGCGACGACTCGGAGCTGTCCAACGGATGACTCGCAGTCTTGGGGCGACCAAGACTACTCGCTGACGAGTGATGCCTTTGCTGCTGATGCTGCTCCATGAGCAGCATGAACTGTTCATGGTGCTTCGGTACCTCACCACTGCGTACCTGGATGGGCTGCTGCTTCTGGTCTTTCGCCTGCTTCGGGTGCTGGTGCTGTGAAGGTGCGTCCGTTGGTGTATGTTGCAGTGCGCGTTCCTGGTGCTCCCGCTCTTGCTTTTGCTTCTCCTGTCGTTGGTGCAAGAGCTGATCCCGCAGCATGTACGACTCGGTGCGTGCTCGGTCCACTTGCGCTGCGAGCGCCGACGTACTCGCAGCCTTCGTCACTCTAGAAGCGCTGACCTGACGCTGTCGTCCGTCACTCAGCGATTCTGTTGGCAAGTTGTGCCCCGACTTGGGTGTCTGCAACCGCGACGCCGATCGGCTACGTCCAGCCGCAGCCACCGAAACCAACTTGCTGTTACTGCGAGTGGTGCGATTGGCAGTGCTAGTGCTACTGCTGTGGTCGCTTGTTTTACTGGGTGATTCACTTGGCGTCACGACGGTGACGGGGATCGGCGCTGGGGCTGGCGGATGCTCGTGTGTTGTGGTCGTCGAGCTTGTCGGCTCAGTGTGGTGTGACATGGTCCGGGTAGGAGTCTGCTCGACATGGTATGACATGGTCCGTGAAGGAGCGGTCGACGATGACTTCAACTGGTTCGGGGCGGAACCTCGCGGCCCGATCGACATTTCCAGCATCTTGCTCTCGCGAATCATTCGCCGCGACGCCTCGGACTCCTCGTCTTCTTGCCCCTCGCCCTCGAGCCGCGCACCAGCACCACCGACGCGCGCACTGCTGCCCCCGTTGCCTTCCGTATCTATCAGGTCGTTGTCAACGTTGGTGCGCAGCGTAATGGGCTTGAGAAAGTCTCGCAGCAGGTAAAAGACGCTGACGCTCGCCTGGGTGCGGTCCTGAAGCGCCGCGAATGCCGCCTGGTGCTGGTGGCTGCTGTGCTGACGCTCGTATAGCGTCTTCTGCGCCTTCCGGTACGTGTGCGTGAGCACGAGCAAGCGGATGAGGAAGTGGTGGAGCTCGACGGCGCGCTCCTTGACGACGTGGTCCTTCTTGGAGCCAAAAAGACGCTTAGCCGGGAAGGAGAGCGCCTGCACGCCGCGCGCAAACTCGCGCGAGCACTCGTCGTCGACGACGTGGGCGCGCGCGTCCTTCATGACGCGCGCCACATCGTCGCGCAGCTTGCGGAAGTCGGAGAAGGTGCGGCGCACCTCCCACTCGTCGCCATCCTGCTGCACCTTGACCACGTACAGCACCTGGTTCCCGCCCGTGAACTCCACGTGCCCGATCGACACCACGAGCTTACTCATTCCCCATGCACAACTCGGAAAACCACCACCCGAAGTAGACGATCGCGCCCGATAAGAAGAAAGGTCGTGCTGTCGAGAAGGAGACGACCGCTCCGACGAAGACCGCGAGTGGGACGGTGAATCGCTTGCGCGATGGATGGAGAGGACGTTCACGCGCGCCGGCTCGTACTGTCGCTCTCGGTGCTTGAGTGCTCGCCGCCGTCGTTGGCGTCGGCTACTTCTTCTTGCGCTTAGTGCAGTCGCGAATTACCACGTGTGGGCGTTCCTCCCCCCAGGCTCAACTGTTTTTTTGTATAGCGTCAAAATGTGGCAGTGCGGAGGAAGGGGGGACCGCCGCTCCAGGTGGGGTTTCGGTACAGTACCGTACTGTAAGAACTGTGCTGTACAAAACGGGAGAGTCAGACGTGGTGAAACAGCCGATAAGGCGCCGGCCGGATCGGTTTCTGCGCTTCTGATTGGACGAAAATACACCTACCCGCCGCGGGAGAAAAACGGAGCGACAAGCGGCTGGAACTCCACCCAACCACGCCGAATAACCTTGTGTTCAGTATTGTGCTCCTGTGGTTGCTTGTGGTGTGTGGTGGCAGCATTAATCTGTTATTCGCGCCACCGACCACCAATCGTGGCAGGATGGCGCTGGCACCAGCGTTTTACACCACAGAATGCGGGCATGGCCCCCTCCCTTCATTTCCTCCATCAAGACGCATCGCGCCGTTACAGCGCCAACATGACACGACCGTTGCAGCTCGCCTCATCCCAAACAATACTCAGAGAACAAGCAGAATCAATCAAAATTCTGCCAGTCCTGAATCGAAAATTCAGGATATATGCCGCATTCTCGGTCATTCGTACAGTATTGTATTGTGGACGGTGCAGTTCACACAACGGGACGGTTTGCCGCATTTCGAAATGCGTGCCACCGCAGCCTTGAAGTTGCCGTCTGGCGTTCTATGTCCGGATACAAATATACACATTCCACCGTATACTTCACCACATTCTCAGATCGGAATATCTGAGCAATTACATCTGAGTCTGAACCAATCGCAACACCCAGGAACGTTTCCTTCAAGACGCGAGTCACTCCGTCCTTTCTCGGATTCCCTACATAATTGGCCGCGGGCTCGTTGTCTCTTCCTCTCTCTTCCTCTCTCTCTCTCTCTCTCTCTCTCTCTCTCTCTCTCTCTCTCTCTGATGGAGCGCGCGCACGAGAACGTTCCGCTGCCGCGCGTCATCCACCAGGCGAGTGCTCCTCCGTCACACCGCTCGTGCGGCTTCTGCTTCGTTGACGCGCTGGTCGTTCCCGTGTGTCTGTGATGACAAACTGACTATTATACCTACTGCAGGTGGCGAGCCACGTCGGCGCCAGCACGCGCGTGATCATCATCGGCGACGTGCACGGCTGTCTGGACGAGCTACGCGCGCTGCTGGATCGCGTCGACTACCGCGCAGACGCCGACCAGCTTGTGTTGGTCGGGGATCTGGTCAACAAAGGTCCCAAGTCGGTCGAGGTCGTGCGCTTTGTGCGCGAGTCTGGCGCGCTCTGCGTCCGCGGCAATCACGACGACGCTGCTCTCAGCGCGTTCTATACGTGGCGCGCCAGTGGTGGTGATATCGTCGCCGTCGCCTCCAAGTACGCATATGTGGCGCAGTTCTCGCCCGACGACGTGGCGTTCCTCGAGCAACTGCCGTTCACAGTCTCCATTCCTGCGCACAACGCGGTTATCGTCCATGCGGGGATCGTGCCGGGCGTCGACCTGAGCGCGCAACGGCCCGTGGATCTCTACAAGATGCGGTTTCTTCAGCACGAGGACGGCGACGCCAGCGATAGCAGTAGTGCGGGGCGCTGGCGAGCACTCGAGAAGGCCAAACACGCGGCTGAGGGCGGCCCGACGCCGCTCAAGTGGGCATCGCTTTGGCCGGGACCAACGCATGTTTACTTTGGCCACGCTGCGTCCACTGGGCTACAGGTCGGTGGCCCTATCTGTGCTGCTCGTGCATGCTGCGAGAACCTCCACTTATCTCACGGACGATGTATTTGATTATGGTGTGGAGCAGCAAGAGCAATTCGCGACCGGTCTGGACACGGGTTGCTGCTATGGTCGCCAGCTCACTGCCTGCATCCTCCCGGTGCGTGTCGTCGTTCAAGCGTTCACTTGGTTCCATATTGGCCTCGGAGTTGATCGAGCGCATTCTAAGAACGCTTGCTGGTGGATGCATGCATCCTACAGGAGAAGAAGCTCGTGCACCAAAACGCGAAGCAAACGTACGAGGTCCCCAGCGGTGCATGAACAGCCAGGTGTGGACGCGATATTCACGTGTTTATCATCGATGGCCACCGCCTCGGGTCGTGAACCATGATATTCTATCGATATTGTGCGATCGTCGCACCAACCGATTTGACTCTTGTCTCTTGCTTTCGCTAACGTGCACTTGCGCCGATAGTTTGGCCGCGCTGGTGTGCGCTATCGCATCGGGTTTCAAAACGGTGGGTGGACCGGACCAACCTTGCTGTCGATGCTGATTTGCACTATGCGATACACTACAGTGCAAGCTTGGATCCAACAACGAAGGGACCCCAGGAGCTGCGAGGTCGCGTCGCGTCCCTTCGCGGGGATGCAGATCCGCCGCCAGCGCGTTCATAAAGACATTTCGGATTCAAGGCGTCGCCACTTGTTAAAGCCAAGCTCTTCACACCCACCGTTATCCCGTTCAACCAAGCCTACGACAAAATGCCTGATGGCGATCGCGCTCAACGCCCGCCGCTGTTGCTAGCCGGGGAGAACACTGGCAACGTTAGCGCCGCGTTGCGTGTCAAGCCGCGACTGGGGTCGTCTTCATCCTTTTCGTCATCAACCGCCCCTCCAGACGACGCCAAGCGTGCAGTCGCAAGCCATCTTCGCGCGCCCGACATCAGCCGCAAAGCGTCAGCGACAGGAAGAAGTGAGCGGGCTCCGCCCTCGGCCACTCGGACCACTGCTGGAATGGACAACAACATCTCGGATGTGTCGATGCGTGCCAAAACTGTTGGCACCGGTAGCACATCGTCGTCTTCGACAGCAACGCGGGGAGGTGGCACAACGCTGCAGAAGCGAATCGGCGACCTCGTCAAGCGCGCACAGCCTCACACAATCGTGCAAACGTACGACAAAATCTTGCGCACAATCCAGCTCGACCCGCAATTGATCGTCAACGGTGAAGCGCTGTTCCCCGATGCCGCTGGGGCTTCATCGCTGCAGTCTGGCTGGAAGCATCGAGGAAGAGGAGGTGACTCGGGCGCGAGCGCAAATGTTGCGGCCGGGTTCTTCGATCCGGTGCGCGGGCGCTTCCACTACGCGCTTGGATTCCAGTTCTCGCACGTCGATCCGGCGCTATCGCTCTCGACCACCACTGACATCGCCGTGGGTGCTGCCCCTTCAACATCATCGACCAGCGCCTGTCGCCCGTGTTTGTTCACATCACTGATACAAGAGGGAACCAGTCGCCAAGCCGATCGCACCAGCAAACGCATCAGACCTGCGACCACCAGCAAGGCGAAGTTGTCGATCAAGGCGTGGCACCTTGTTGCCGAAACACCACCACGAGTAGGTTTGGCGCTATATGAGCTGCCTCTTTGCGTCGCGCCCAAAGCAAGCGGCAGCAGCTCCATAGTAGCCCTAGTGTGGACGCGCGACCACGCACGACTTGAGGTCGTCGCGCTATTCGCGCAACTACATGTACCGGAACTGCTGGCTAATGCGCTCATCCTGTCGCCGTCGCGCCCGTCGCTGGTCGTCCCGCTGTGTTCGACAGGCAACAGTGGTGGCGATGGTGACGACGATGACTCATCTTCGACGGGACTGCGGGGGTTCACGATGGCACTGACACTGCGGACGCTTGACCGTGTCATCTGGGAACGCGAGTGGTATCAAGTCGACTTCTCGAGACCATCGAAGGCAGATCGCTGCGGAAACGCCACTGACAACCGCGTCGTCACAGCCCAACTTCTCGACGAGCATGTACGTTGCCAACGTTGGTGGTGTGTTATCTTAGCCGAGCTTCATATCACTCATACTTTCTGTCTTTGTTCGGCTGTCGAACCCGTAAACACCGCAGGGTGCGTTCCGAGATCGCGCGCGGTACGCTGATGGCTCGGTGGCTCTCGACGTCGTGACCGATGCCATCACCTTGGCGATCGACTCGGCAGTCTTCGTGGACTTCTGCGCTTGGGAGGAGAGCGCGATCGCGCCCATTTGGGGTTTCAGCCGGCCAGTCCGCGTCGTTCCCTCCTCCGCACAAGCGGCGTCTTCGTTGTCAGGGGTGCTGGGCGGAGATTTCACACTCACTACGGCTGGTAAAACTCATGAGCTGCAAGAGGCGCGAGTTGTAGATGCCACGGTCGCCGGCAACCAAGTGACTGTACATCTCGTCAAGACCCGTGCCAAAACCAGTGGTGAAAGCGACCGCGTACTAATCAAGCAGGTGGACGTCGCGATGGGCGTCGCGTTCCTGAACGCAACGTTCGGCACGTCCTATTAGCCGTCAGCCGCCTTGGACTGGCCACAAATCGCTAAGGGCTGTTGATCGGGTACCACGTCAGCCGCGAGTCATCGAAGCAGTCGATTCCCGTACCCGTCGTCGCGCCCGCGTACATCTCGGCTGCTGCCTCGGAGCCTTCCGCCTCCAGCAAGTTCGCACATAACGGTGTGTGCGGCGCGTTAACCAGCGCCCGTGTCAAGAACCCGTCGGCTCCAGACCAGTCCGAAGGCAGCATCTCGATGTCCGTCATCACCAAGTGCAGTTCGAGCATCGTCTCGGACGGATAAACGTCGTCACTGTCGCCGGTCTCGACAACACCGCTGTCGCCGCCGCTGTCGTTGTTGGCGGCGACCTCGCTGTTGCTTGGCAACCTCACGAGCGGATTCCCGTTCAGAATGAGCGTCTCCGTGTACGGCATGGCCAGCAGCGCGTGCGGTACGTCCGTGAAGTTGTTGAACGCGAGCGATAGCAAGTTGGCGCGCAGTCTGAGCACGACGTCCGGGAACTTGCTGAACTGGAACTGCTCAATCAGCAGAAACATGTCGCTCGGCCAGATCTCGTCCAGGTTATCGGGCAGCTCCGTGAGGTTGACACGGCACATTTCAATGTCGCGCAGCCGCGCGGGGAAGTCGCGCGCGATCATTCCCTCGGGCATGGTCGACATGTTGACATCTCCCAAGAAGAGAAAGCGGAGCTCCGGGTGGCGCGCCTGCGTGAGCGCGGTACTCTCGTTCCAGTTCACGATTGTCGAGTCGCGGACCTTGAGCCCAACGAGTTGTGGCAGTCGCGAGATGCTCGGCGGGAACTCGAGCTTTGGGCAGTGGCGAATAACCACATGCTGCACCCGCGCCGTATCCACGCCCTGGATGATGGCGTCGATCACTTCCGCTCCGCCGCCGTGTTCGTACAGCTTGTCGCTGGAGCGGCAGTCGAGATCGAGCAGTGAACACGTCGGCTTGCTCACGAACCAAGGATACGAGTGCAACGTGCAGTTCGTTGGGTGAGCTTTCGTCGTTGCGTGCAGATGCGTAGCCAGCACGACCGCGCCCCAGAGCTGCAGGAACCGGTGTCCCCAGCGCTCTACCCGCGTACTGTTTAGTGCGGCGAGGGGATGAAGGAGCAGGAGCGAGCTTGCGCTTCGTGACAGCTTCTTGGTTTTCGACGGAGTCCCCGAGGCATTTTCATTTGCATTGCCATCGACGGGTCTGGTGCTGCCGTCTGCGATCACGGTGACGGGTGACGACGAAGATATCGTTGGGCGCCGTCGCTGCTGGCGTGCGCTGCCGCGCTCCGCGTCCGGCACGATCGTCGCGCGGCGCCGCGACATGCGCGTCAGCAAACGCACTGAGCTGGCGGATACCTTGGCGGGTCGCTCGCGCAGCAGTTTGGTCAGTACGTAGAGGCTGCGCGGCACACTGAGCACCATCATGCCCTTGGACGCCCCCGTCGAACAGCGACACGATGAAGAGCAGCTGCAGCTCATTGACCATGCGCACGAGCCAGACGTCGTCGTACCAGTAGACGTCGCCAAAGTCGCCGACGTCGCGGTTGTATTGCGACTGGTACGGCAGGAACACGAGCACGGGCACGAGGATGTAGGACACCAGGTCGAGCGAGAGCGAGAGTGCGAGGCCGTAGAGCCGCGCGTGGGTCGCCTCTGAGCGGAAGAAGCGCGCGACGATGGACAGCGCCCAGCAGTTGAGCACGATGAGCGTGACCACGACGTTGGTCATCCAGTCCCGCGGCATGAGCGCGCTCAGCCGGAACGCTTGGTAGGTCTGCAGCAGCGTCTGAACCACCTCCATCGCCACCCACGTGGCGCCGTAGTACTTGCTGCGGATGTCGAACGCCTCGCGGACGGTCGAGATGCCGCTCAGCAGAGCGGCCAGGTACCGACGCAGCGTTCTCCAGCACTTGATGCAGGCTTTACGCGCGCATTTGCTGTCGGAATCGCCTTGTGTTGATGCCGCTTGGACGAAGCCGACGTCAGGAACGGACGGGGATAGTGGTGTTGGCGCTGTAGCTGACGGCGCGGCTCGAAACGCGAGCCTCCGCTGTCGGATGGAGTGTGTGAGCAGCATGCCAAGCATGACGAGGTGGACGCTTGCGGCGCAGAAGTAGGCAGTCGCGATGCCCGTGAAGTAGGACGTGTCGATGGCCACCGAGTAGAGCTCGAAGAACCACATGACGGGCTTGGTCGGCAGGAAGAGATAGAGCCTGCCGACCTGCACGAGGAAGACGGCGTACCCGATGTGCAGCACGAGGCTCGCAACCCACCAGAAGCGGAACTCGGCGGGCGACACGTACGCGAGCGACTCGGCGTACTTTTCCTGGAAGAGCGCGAGCGAGAAGACAATGGCACTGGTCCCGTTGCTGTTGCTGCGCTTGCGCGCAGCTTGGGTGCCATCCGGCGACGCTCGGCCCGCAATGGTGAGCGCGTTGATGATCCGCGAGCGCCGCGGGCCGTCGACCATGGTGTGCAATGTGCTGTCTCGGACGTCGACGAAGTATATATCGGCGGATCAGAAACGCTGAGGACCCAGATGTGGGGAAGCGACCGCGAGGTCGGGCTCGCCTACCGGACGTGGAGGGCGCCTGTCAGGCTCCTGCCGGATGGACTCTAAATGCAATCGCGCTAAAATTATCCCGACGCAGTGCGCGCGATTGTATTTCACGGCCCCCGTCAAGCGCAGGCTTTGGGCGCTGAGCCGCTCTGCTCTCAGTGCGGGAAGCGACTGCAGTCAGTCGCCGACTTGCTATTTGGGGAGGGAAGCATGCTGTCTGTGATGATCTCACCAGGGCGTTGAAACCGTGGAGCTCGCACATGCTCTCGCGCTTTGATCCGAAACGCATCCGCGACCTTACTTGACAATTTTGGGCACGACGACTGCCATTTGTGGCCGTCTACCAGGCCTGGAGGCGAATTTCCTGATCAAACAAGACGAGCGCGGCGGTCGAAATAAGACGAACAAGACGAGAGCGAGATAAGAAGGTGCGACTGGCCGTCGTCAATCATTTCCTGTTGCCAAAGCAGCTCGTTCTTGTTTCGTGCTGACCGCCCCGCGCATTCGTTACTTCGATACAGCTAGAACAGGGGAACTTCAATCACCAAAACGAGTTATCCCCATGTGAACAGTGTAGCGGTTCAGGACTTTTGCAGCGCGAGCGCGCGGCGGAACACGCTGATGGCCTCGTCGTGCTCGCCACGCGCGTGCAGCAGCTTCCCGAGCAGCGAGAGACTCGCGAGCGACGCGGGCTGCAGCTCCACCGCACATCTCGCCGCCTCTTCGGCTTCCTTCTGACGGTCCCCAACAGCATCCAACGCCGTCGCGAGCTGGTGCCACACATCCGCGTTATCCGAGTCAAGACGGAGTGCGTCGCGGAACGCGGCCGCCGCAGCCGAGCTCTTGCCACTGGCTAGCAGGGCGGAACCGAGGCCCGCGTGAGTTTCCGCCATGTCCAGCGTCGGCGGCTCCATACTTTGAAAGCAGCGGTGGCTGTCGCTCAGCGCCGGCGTAAGCCGTGGTGTCGGTGGGCGCGGTGGTGGGCGTCGAGGTCGGCGCAGCGGCAAAACTCGCGCCGGGTGCTTGATTATATAGGTAGTGGCATCGTCGTCGTCGTCCGTGCTGCCTTCTTCGTAACTATCGTCACAGTAGCGTGCGTTCTCGTGCGGCACATCCTCGTACTCATTGTCACTTGTGGTCGTCGTAGCTGTCGTGGCTGTGGTCAATGCCGTCGACCCGCGCGAATTCAGTCGACATGAGTCATCGTGTTCGTCGTGATCCGACGCATTTCCGTGCGCGTCTTCCTCTTCATCATCGCCGTTGGCGAAGTCATAGCTGTCACAGCCAGAGGCGTGGGCGAGATCTCCATCCTCTTCGTGGTCGCTTGGGTAGTCCAGGTCACGAAACTTGCGTGCCACCTCATCCAACTCGTGTTTCTCGCGTCGTGCGCGCGCAATCTGTCGCTGGCTGTTCTTGAGGGCGACGCTAATCCGCCGCCGTGCCACCAGTAGTCGCTCCATTTGTGCCTCGAGCTCAAGCACCTGCGAGTCCATCGACGTTTTCAACCGACGTCTGGATGATAGCACCGGCATGGTCATCGGAGAAGCCGCTCGCGATAGCGCGCTGCTGTCGCCCATGCTGGCGCTGGTGCTTGTGGCTCCGACCGCGTCTAGCTCAAACTCGTGCCAAGCCGTCGAGTGTGTCATGAGCTCCGTTATCGCAAGTGTACGGTCAGGCTTGACGGTCCGATCTGCGGTGGACACGTTCTTCCGCTCCTGTTGCCTTTGCTGTTGCTCCCTCGGCAGCGCAATGGCACCGCCACCATTTTGCATTGCGAGTCCGAGCTGATAGTTCCGCTTCACGCGCGCGAGATGGATTGAATCAATATCCTGCATCGGCATGGCGCTGAAGGTCGACGAGAAGGGTTTGTACCCGCCTCGGCCGTTGTCTGAGCGTGGCGGAGATGTCGAAAGGCTCGTGCAGCACGGCGCTGTGGCCATAATGGCTGGCAGCTCGTTGAACACGGAGCGGCTGCGCTGGAACTTGTTGAAATGGGGAGAAGAAGCCGTCATAGGTACGATGGGCACGGTAAAGCCACCGAGGCGCTCGAGCGGCGCCACTTTGGCAAGCGCGCGTGCCGTGTAATGCTCCTGGATGCCGTCGAAGCACGCGGTACAGACGCGTTGAGGGGAAAAGAGGCCCAAATGCTTCAGTGGCACGGCGTGGTGCGAGTGGCGGCCACACACAGAGTCGCCGCAGTTGCGGCAGTGGTGTCGTCGCCCGCGCAGATACCCGAAGCGCGCGTCGCAGATCCGGCACTTGCTCGCATGTTTCCACTCTGGTGGCACGGGCGGCAGCGACAGGTTGATCTTGCCCGACGTCATTAGAGCGGTAACGGGGGCGATCGTCATCGGGTTTGCGTCGCCTGAGTACGAGGTACTAATGGAGTCGCCGAGCTGGTTGTCGTCACGAAAGTGGATCGCACCAGTCGCGAGCTCGCCACTTTCATCAAACCCGCCAATAATACTGCCGTAATTGCCGACGCCGTCGCTTTCCTCGCCCGAAGACCGATTACGGCAGTCGCTGGCGCGATAGTGGCCGGCGCTCCGTCGAGTTTCGTGTCCTTGGTCGCTCTGTGCGAGCGCACACACCTCGCCCTCCAGTCCGCGCAAGTAATCGACCGTCTCACGGTCCGCGCCGGCCTCCTTCGCGAGCCTTGTAGGTAGCTTCCCATCTGGCGTGGCGATCACGGCCGCCTTGGCGTAGAACTTGAGCAGCGAGCGCAGCGCCTCGAGCGGCAGGCGCTTGCGCACGGCAAGGTGCAGCGGCAGCAAACCCGCGAGGTTGCGCGCGGTCGTCGCCGGCGGGTGCGCGAGCACCACGCGGTTCAAGACGTGCAGCGGCACGCTCGCGTCGTTGCAGACCCAGTGGAGCGGCGTCATGCCAAAGTCGTCTGTCGCTCGCGCCAGTCGCGGCCGTAGCGCCAGTGCCTGCGTCAGCGCTGCGTACCGGCGCCTCTCCGCCAGCTCCACGGCCATCAGCGGCGCCTGTAATGAGCCTCGGTCTCCATCGGCCACGCTGGCCATCGCCATGACCCAATGCGCGTCCTTTCTCTATTTACACTTGGCTTCTGTATGCTGCTCGCGCGCTCCCGGGTGGTTTCGGGATCTGCGACCGCGGCGGCGAATCGGGAAATGAGCGGGCGGAAAGGGAAAGGTGGGGAGGGCGACCCATTGGAGGGATCACAGGCGGTACAGTGGCAAGCAGGAGGGGCGACGTTTAGCAACTTTTTCCACCTTCGCCCCCATTCCCACGATCGTGTTTCTTCTGCTTTAGCAAACCAGCGGGTTATAGGTTGAACTGGAAAGTGATCGTTCAGCGGCAGCGGATGGTATCGACGCGCTTGATCTCGACGCGGGAAAGTTGAAGGGCGCCATGTGGGTGAGCTAACGAATAAGCGAAAGGGCCAAGAGTGGGGTGTGCGTTCGTACTGTACAGTACTGTACAATACTTGTACGCGGTACAGTACATATGGTTCGCGAGTTTGTTGCGGACCGCAAGCCAAGTGCTACAATTGCAACAGTTGTACATACTACACTGTATCCATCTTGCGAACGGGTGCGATGCGACGTGTTTTTCCATCCACGAAAGGGTGGAAGATCGCAAGGGGGCGTCGAAAAAAGAAACTCAGTTGGATCTGTTCTGAAAGGTTCCGCACGACACGGCGGAAACTTCCCGACGTTTTCGTGGAACGAGAACTAGCTGAATTGACACGGCGTCCGGTGAATTTGAGATCGGGCGCCAACCGCGTTCTAGGTTCTCGCCAATCCGCCTCGGTTTCGAGTGCCTGCACGATGGTGCGAGTCCAACACTGTATGCACTGTACTTAGTACTCTACTGTACAGTTGTCTTCACCTCCGGGTGCCTACGTGTCAGTACAGGTATGTTCGCATTGTGGAGCCCGTAGCCTGGTCGTCGGCTCGCAGTTCTTACCAAGTTTACTGCGCAGTGTGATAGGAGGGCCAATATGATTTTCTAGGTCAGCACGGGCCAACCTAGAGCGGGATAGCGTCACCACTTCAACTTCCGTGCCCCATCTTTGTCCTCCTCAAAACCCCATCTGATTCGCCACGACTCCTTCTTATCCTCCCTCTCATTGGTCAAAATCCCGTCGCGTGCTCCCCGCCTGCCACCGAAGCACCGGGCCATTCTGGAAATTTCTCCTGCGCGTCGCACCATGAACGTGGCAACACGCCAGCACCTTATTTACGGGTCGGTCGTCGGTCGGACCCCTCCATTTTATACTCGCATTTACTATGTATATGGTTGGGTGGCGCTAAATACGGGAGTCCGACCTCTCCAGTACCTTAGGTCGCAGTTCCCAATTCATTTCGCAAATTACGGTACACGCCTCGCATCTCTTCCAGCAACAACCGTCAAAAGCACCGACTGCAATGCGCCGGCGCGGTTCGCAGCTCCTCCTGATGCTGCTCGTGGCGCTGCTAGCGCTCGCGGCGCGCGCGATGGACCCGTCCAAGGACTACTACAAGATCCTGGGCGTGAAGAAGGACTTCTCGGACCGCGAGCTCAAGAAGGCGTACCGCACGCTCGCGCTCAAGTACCACCCGGACAAGGTCGACAACGAGGCGGACAAGGAGGCGGCCAAGGAGCGGTTCGTAGAGGTATCCGAGGCCTACGAGGTGCTGTCCGACCCGCAGAAGAAGGACGAGTACGACCAGGCGCGCCAGTTCGGTGGCGGCGGCGGCCCCAGCGGCCCGGGCACTGGCTTTGGCGGCCCGCGCGGCGGCTTCCGGACGCGCACGAGCGACGAGTCCATGGCGGACTTCACCAAGATGTTCGAGAACATCTTCGGCCACGGGTTCAGCGGGAACGGGGGCGGCGGATTCGGCGGTCCAGGCGGATTCGGAGGCGCCGGCGGCTTTGGAGGCGCTGGTGGGTTTGGAGGCGCTGGTGGGTTCGGAGGCGCAGGCGGCTTTGGCGGCATGCCGAACGAGTTCCAGTTCAGCGGTATGGACGGCTTTGGCCGCGCGCGGCAGCCCGGGCGTCCCCCGCACCAACAGCAGGCACTGTACGGCAAGGACTCGCCCGTGCGCGCGCTGTCGGGCAAGAAGTTCCCGGGCAAGGACGCCAACAACGAGTGGCTCGTGCAGTTTTACTCGGTGCAGGACGCGGCGAGCATCAAGTTTCACGACCACTTCGAGAACGTCGCGCGCGACCTGACGGGCAAGGTCAAGGTGGGCGCGGTCAACTGCAACAAGCACGCGGCTCTTTGCAAGTCCATGGGCGCGACGCAGTTCCCCACGTTCGTTTACGTCTGGGAGGGCAAGACGACCACGTACAACGGCGAGCTGGACGAGTACCTCGTGTACAACTTCGCGATCGAGAAGCATATCGCCCGCTTGCAGCGCATGCGCGCGAGCGGCGAGCTCGAGAGGCTGCACAGCAGCAATGAAGGCGCGCTGTGCAACCTGGGCAAGCACGCGGCGGCCTCGGCGTCGGCCTCGTCGCTCTGCGCGGTGTTCGTGCTATCGAGCGACGCCAAGACGCGCGAGCTTGAGATGAAGGTCGCGCGCGAGGTGGCGCAGAAGTTCCGCCAGACCAAGGGGCTCAAGTTTGCCTACGTTGACTGGAAGACGCAGAGACGCACAGTCGACAAGCTGCTAGACCACCATCATGGCGAGGGCAAGCGGGACAGTCGTCGCTCCAAAGTCAAGGAGGAGCCGCTGATGCTGGTAATCCGAACCAAGAAGGGCAAGGCGCGCGTCGGAGTGCATAAAACGGGGTCGTTCAGCGCCGACGCGCTGTCGGCGACCATGGAGCGCGCCGTCGGAGGCGACCTGGCGCTCCAGACGGTGCCGTTCAACGTGCACTTCCGCTAAAGTAGAGACGATTAATACGTGAAAATGCGTGGACGATGATTGCAACTTCACTGGACGATCTAGAGAAGGCGGACCAGGGTGATCGAGTGCGTGAACGTGGTCGCCAGCAATGCGTAACAGAATTAATCCGCCACTAGGGCATCGGGAAGGTGCTCGTTGTGCACTGGCGCCTCGCAATTGCCGCCTCAATCCGATCCGCACGCGTTTGGCGACGTTCAACGTCTGCATCCGTCCACAAAATGTTCAGGTATCAGTGGAAACGTCCGATAGAGCCAACTCGCCACGCCGTTCGCTTTTGACAACGCGCCGTCTAGACGCGGACTTGGTCGACCCACTGCTGGATGAACGCCCTCGTCTCCGCGCGGTAAGTGGTGCCGTTCACAAGCGCCTGGCGGTCGAACACGCGCGGATAGTTCGCCATGAGCCAGCGCAGGATCTCGAAGTGGTTGCCCTTGCACCTCAGAAGGAGAGGTCCACTACATGCGCCCCTGAACGCGCGCATCGTGCATCCCTCTGGGTGGTGGGCGTGGAGGAACAGCAACACGTCGAAGTAGCCGCATCACCCATCGTGCGACTCGTACAGCCCTCCGACGGTTTTCGTGGAGCCACTTGACCGTCTCCAAGTGGTCATTGGAGGCAGCATAATCCATGGCTCCGGTCGAACAGCCCTCAGACCGGTTCGCATAAAGCCACTTGACCACCTGGAGGTGACAACCTTTCCAGCTGCTCTGTCCAAGGCGCTCATCGTGCAGCCCTCCGATCGATGCGCTGCAAGCCACTTGACCACGTCCAGGAGCCCGTGGTGAGCGGCTCAGTCCATCGCCGCCACTGTGCACCCCTCCGACCGGTTGGCGTGAAGGAACTCGACAACTGCGAGGTGACCACCGCGGGCAGCACTGTCCATGGCGAAGGTCGAGCAGCCTTCGGAGCGGTTGTCGTGCAGCCACCGCACCACATCCAGGTGCCCATGTGCGGCTGCTCTGTCCATACCGATAGTTTCCTCCGCACTTCCTTCCGCCCTATTCGAGTAGAACCACTTGACGATGTCAAGGTGTCCGTAGCGGGCCGCGAAGTCGATCGCTGCGCCTGAGGGCTCAATACCCGGTCGGTTCTCGAAAACCCACTGGATGACGTCCAAGTGTCCCTCCATCGCAGCGCTTTCGATCGTCCAGTCACCGCGTTGAATCCGCAGCCACGGGAGGTCGAGGCCGTCTAGCGACTCGGGGGTCTCCGAGCGCAAGGTCATTTGCGATCGCTCAGTGTGGAATTTGTACGGGAACTGCCGCAAGAAGCCGCCATCCCCATCGTCGCCGGTGCTGCCAGGCCCGTCATCGCTCTCCAAGCTTCGCGCTTGCCAGCGCTTGTACTCATTGTCGAGATGACCGACGAGCCACTGCAACACGTCCACACGACCAGCCCCTGCTGCCGCTGCAAGCTCGCTTCCGTTCCACTGATAGCCACTGTCGACGGCCCATTGCAGGTAATCCAGGGTCGCCTTGCCGAAATTGGCGTAGCTCATGAGTTCCCACTCCGCATGACGAGTCGACAACCACTTGGCGACCTCGATATGACTGCCCTCTGCTGCGTACTGCATCGTCTCCTCGTCGACCACAGCGTTGCCGCGCTCCTCCGCCAGCCACTGGACAATCCGTAAATGTCCGTTCCTCGCCGCGGCGTCAATGCCCTTGGTCACCAACGCGCCAGGCAGATACACCGTCGTAAGCCAGCGCACCATCTCGAGGTCGCTGCGTGCCGCCGCGGTCTCAACGCCACGGTTAAACTGCCACTCGCGGTAGAACGGATCCATCGGCCGAGCGTCAGGAGAGCGCTCGTGGGAGCAAACACGATGTAAGAGCCGCAGCGATCCGGAATCACACGCGCGCAGGAACGTCCAGGTGCGCGAGCCGTCGGCAAACGCGCTAACGGTGGCGAGGACGTGCGGGAGTGCGAGCAGGCGGGGCGCTCGCTCGCGACAGACGACTGTGACGCCCGCAACCTGAGCGATCGCCGCCCCCATCCCCTCAGGCGCCGCGCGAGGACACGCGCGCTTGGGCGCTGCCATGATCGCGAGTGAGAACGTTAGACGACAGTTGGTGGTCTGCGATTGAAACTGACTGGCCAAGGCTCGCTGTGGATGTGGGACGGGATTGAGAGTGTACCACTTCCCTGGCGAAGCCATGAACATCAACTTCACCGCGCCATTATCGCCACAAAAGGACACGTACAATGATTCAAATCGGCCGCACACGCCAAACTCACCCGTCGCTCGCCTCCTGCTTCAGAAGTTCTAGCCATCGACTTGATCCACCCACATCTTGATGTAAGGCTTCGTTCGATGCTGGTACAGCTCATCTTCCTCCAGCTCCTGGCGGTCGAACACTCGTGAGTAGTTGTACATGAGCCAACGCAGGATCTCAAAGTGATTGCGCGCACAGGCGCCCTTAAACGCGCGCATCGTGCATCCCTCTGAGCGGTGGGCGCGCAGAAACAGCAGCACGTCAAAGAACCCGCCTGTGGCGGCCTCGTCGATTGCATCAGTGGTGCATCCCTCCGACTGGTTCTCGTGCAGCCACTTGACCATTTTCAGTTGACCATTGGCAGCGGCGCCGTCCATCGCTGCCGTCGTGCACCCTTCTGGTCGATGAGCAGACAGCCACATCACCACGTCGAGGTGCCCGTGTTTGGCAGCGTCGTCCATCGCCCAGGTTGTGCACCCCTCCGGTCGGTTGTGATGGAGAAACTGGACAATCGGGAGGTGCCCACACGAGGCCGCGTTGTTCATGGCGTTGGTCGAGCAACCTTCCGAGCGATTTGCGTGCAGCCACTGGACCACGTCCAAGTGGCCGTCCGCTGCCGCCACGTCCATGGCAAGGTGCGAGCAGCCTTCAGTCCTGTTGGCGTGCAGCCACTTGACCACGTCGAAGTGACCATTGCTCGCCGCAACGTCCATCGCTGCCTTCGTGGCGCCGTCTTGACGGTTCTCGTGGAACCATCGGATCACGTCCAGGTGTCCTCGTATCGCAGCGTACTGGATCAAACCGGGGTCACCGACGATCTGCAGCCACTCAAAGTCGAGATCATGCACCCACTTGAGAACCTCCAGGCGCCCGTTGAGCACGGCCGTGTCAAGATGGTACGCGTACGGGAAATGATACACCATAGTGCCATCTCCGCCGTCGTCATTGCCGCCTTGACGCTGATAGACGCTATCAAGACGACGAACAAACCACTGCATCACGTCGATTCGACCCGTCGCGGCAGCGGCCGAAAGCTCCATCCCATCGCACGTGTAGCCCTTGGCGATAGCTTGTTCTAAGTACTCCACCGTCGCGCCTTCAAAGCTGTCGCTGGTCAGGCGATCGTCTCTTGATCGCCTGCGCTTCCGCAGTCTGTCGCCAAGGTCGCCATGACGCTGCCGCCCACTGCCGACGACAGTGCGTTAGTCGACCACGTTACCTCGCGCTTGTACAAGGAACTGAACGATGTGCGGGTGCCCGTTCCTCGCAGCAGCGGACACGCCCGCGGTCACTAGCGCATCGGGGAGATACTCTGTCGTAAGCCAGCGCACCATCTCGAGGTCGCCGCGCGCCGCCACAGACGCAACGCCGCGATTGAACTGCCACTCGCGGTAGAACGGATTTACCGGCAGAGCGTCCGAAGTGGCTTGGTGCGCGCACACACGGCGCAAGAGCCGCAGAGAGCCGCACCCACAGGCGGCAAGGAACGACCAGCGCCACGAGCCGTCCGCAAACGCGCTAATAGCCGCGAGGACGTGCAGGAGCGCCAGCAGGTGGGGTGCGCGCTCCCGACAGACGCGCGTGACGCCTGCAATAGGCTCAAGCGCCGCATCCCGCGGCCCGGACGACGCCCGAGAGCTCATGGGACCCAGCGTTGAGTACTTGAAGTACTGTAGTAAAGTTTGATGAACTGGCGGCAGAAGTGCGGCTCTCTATTTGTCAGGGTCAGTAGAAGTAAGTACTGAATTAAGTTCGCTACCTTCAACTTATGCAAACACGATAAATACGAGACCGATACACTAATAAAGTCCTCTGGATGCTTTTATTAGGGTCATTCACTGTACATTGATTGCTAGTTGAGAGGTGGGAGAGCACGGGTGTCCACACTGTGCAACGTTCGGTTGCGGATTGAGCACCACCCACGGTACTGTCGCACCCGCGAAGGTGGCTCGCCGATCGAAAGTCGCGCGCCCCACCCGCCACTACGCTCGGAGTTGCGGCCCGAATCCTGTCTGTCGTCCCTCGGTCGACGTCCGTCCCCCTCCTTCCCTTCCTTTCCCTCTCCTCCCTCCCGGTGCTCGGCGTCGACGCCTCCTTCCTCCCCTCCGTCCAGCGATGCAGAGCGGAAAGCCAACGGCCGCGGCACGCAAGCCCAGCGCGGGCGCCGCCGCCAAGAACAAGCCCGCCAAGAAGAAGTGAGTGCTCGCCATTGACCCCGTGCGCCGTGCAAGTCTCACCTAACAGCGCTACGTGGCGTATGCAGGACGCCGGAGAAGCCAGAGGCGCCGGCTGCGGCCCCGGCAGCGACCCTCCCGCCGGGATCCGCGTGGGGCAACCCGAGCCGCACGGCCGCCATCGCTAGCGGCAGCAGTAGCAGCAGCACTAGCAGCGCTCCGCCGGGCTTTGGCGCGGCCCCAGCGCCTCGCAGCGGCTTTAGCGGTGCGTCATGCTCTCTTCTTTTTATCCGATAGCTCAGATGATCGTCTTCTTAGTTGCCGCGTCTCATTCCTGACGCGTGTTTCTTATTTGCCTATGACGCACAAAACAGACGAGCACCAGCGGCTGCTGCGGCACCGTGCGCTGTTCGCGTTCCGCTTCCTTGTGGTGAGGAATTAAGAGTCTAACTCGCTAGCTGATACATTGATCGCTGACACGCTAGTCGCGCGCGTGGATGACGAACAGGGCAAGGCCGTGGACGTGGAGCTCGTGGACGGCGCGCGCTACGCCGGTGTGCTGGACTGCATCGACCCGGACGACTTCTCGGTCGTGCTCAAGAACACAAGGCGCCTGGTACGTCACCATTCTTATTGCTGCAACCTCTAGAGCTGATAACTAACCGTTGTGTGGCTCACAGACGGACGGCGCGGAGCCGTTCGAGAGCGGCAGCACCGCCATCTTCAAGCGCCAGCAGCTCGCGCACCTGTCGGCGGACGGCGTCGTCAACTACACAGAGGGTGCGTTCCCGTCGGCAGCTGCAGCGGCGGCCGCCGGCTTCCGCACCGACACGGAGATCAGCGGCAGCAAGACGGAGCACCTGTTCGGCCGCGAGCTCCAGGTCGCGTCCTCGTGGCTCGACCCATCGCTGGATACGGGAGACCTCGAGGAGCCGCGCCGCCGGTCGTCCAAGGTATGATGGATGCAACGCGCAAGACCGTGAATGGAGACGTAGCAGCTGATGCGTCCCGTGTGTATGGTGGCTTTCAGAGCGGATGGAACCAGTTCGAGGCGAACGAGAAACTCTTCGGCGTGGTCTCGAGCTTTGACGAGAACCTGTACACGACCAAGCTCGACAAGGCGAAGCTGTCGGCGGCGCAGTCGCGGGAGGCCGAGCGCCTCGCGCAGGAGATTGAGCGCCAGACGTCGGGCAACTTTCACTTGCAGGAGGAGCGCGGCCAGCGCGTGCAGGACGACGGACTGGACGAGGAGGCGCGCTACAGCTCGGTCGATCGGTCCAAAGGAGCGCCGCCAACGTCAGGTGCGGGTCTTTTACTGCAGATTTGGCTGCACCATAGCTTTTTATAACATCTGTGTCTGCCGGTGATGCGATATGGAGAAGGGTCCCGAGGATCGAGCGCGTACCTCCCGCCTGCGTTGCGCAACGCCCAGCGACAGACGAGCGGCGGGGCCAAGACCAAGGAAGACACAAACGCCAAGTCCGCGTCCCCATCCCCGCCTCCCTCCTCCACCCCCGCAGCAGCGCCGACGGCCACGAAAGCGGCGCCGGGTGTGAAGCCCGCGGCTGGTGCCACCCCCGTCAAGCCGCTGTCTTTCAGCGACGTCATCAAGGGGCGTGCGGCGACTCCAGCGGCGTCTCCTTCTCCTCCGGACTCAGCGACGACAGCACAGGCTCCTCCGCCAGCGCCGTCGTCTGCCACTAGGCAGGAGCCCGTCGCGGCGCCCAAGAAGGCCGAAACGGCTCCGTCGAAGGCGGCAACGACGAACGGGAAGGAAGCAGCGAAGGAGTCGAAGAAGGTCAAGGCTAGCGAAGCGGCAGCGAAGAAGACCGCTGAGACGAAGCAGGCCACAGCTGTCAAGGAGAGGAAAGAAGACGCGTCGGCTTCGCAGAAGTCGAAGGCGGGCGAGAAGACTAGCGAGGCTGACGCCAAGACCGCTGAGTCCAAGTCAGCTGACGCCAAGGCTGACGCAGCGCCGAAGAAGAAGGGTCTCAACCCGAACGCCAAGGAGTTCAAGCTGAGCGCGACGGCCGCCGCGTTCACGCCGCGGTTCACGCCGCCGGCCGCGTACCCGGCGGGAGGCGTGTACCAGCCGCCTCCCCAGCAGCAGATGCCTTACCAGCCCATGGGCGTTCCTGGGTACGGCCCTGGGCCGGAGGAGTGGATGTACGACGGCATGGGCATCCCCGTGGAGGACGGGGTCGAGTTTATGGGCGCTCCGTACCCCGGCTACGGCGTCCCCATGACACCCAACGGCGTCATGATGCCCATGTACCCGCCCATGATGCCTCAGCAGAACACCCGGATGGGCGGCGGTGGTCACCGTGGACACCCGCAGCAGCCGTACAACCCTCGCGGTTATTACAACGGCGGCTACGCAGGTGCGTCATGATGGGATTGACTCGCGCGCGCGTGTGTATGGTTGCGCGGACTAACCAGGGCGTGACATATCGTTGAATAGGTGGTGCGTACCCGGCAGGAGGGCGGATGCCCGGTGGTTCAGGTCCTCAGCCGCCTTTGCCACGGTGAGTCAGTCACCTGCAATAAGAGATCGTGATTGGGCATTTAGACTGACGTGACTCGTCGCCTGTGTGTCCACAGTGAGCCTTCGCCTGGCGATGGTGATGCGCCGGCGGAGGAGGCGGCGGCCGACAGCTCCAAGCAGCCGTCGTCGCCGGCCAAGCCGGCCAAAAAGTGAGCGAGCAGGGACATACAGAGAGGCGGACCGGCGGCGCTGACAGGGAACGACGAGGACGCGTCCGCCCCGACGAGAAATAGCACCACGCGCGCGCGCGTTTCGAGAGGGACTTCGCTGTCATTCGCTTCCTGTTTGACTTGGTGCTTGGTTTTCCGCATTGTGCTTTGGTTTCTGGTGGATTGTTTGTCTGCTTTTCGATGGAGACAGGCAGCGATGGAGCGTCGACGATGGGAAGCGAAGTTTGCCGTGGAGACTCGAGGCACAAGATGAGGAGTATTTTTGTATACTGCGCCGACTGCCGACCTGAGAAGTCTCAAGTGCCTGTCAGTCATCTATAGATATACTCGACCGCTAGCGAGCGATCAGCGAGGATGCTGCCTCCGATACATCGCCCTTCCAACAATGGCGTCTCGAACCAGCCGGCGTCCGCGCTGCTCGCTGCGCCAGGGGCATCAGCAGTTGGCGCAGCAGGACCCGCGATTGTCGGTGGTGGCGACGCATCCGCGCGCTCATTTCGACCGCCAGCGCTCTCAAAGGAAGCCGTCGGTACGCCACCGCTGCTTGCTTGTTCGTGGCGGTGTATCGGTGTTCTTCTAAGTGATAGCGCTCGTTTGGCCGTCGTCAGACCACGGCGACGACCTCCCCGGTGCTTCACGCCTCCTGCTGGACAAGTTGCGCGCGCTCGAGCGCGAGAACGAGAGCGTGCGTGACGAGCTTCAGCACGTGCGTCGCCGCCTATCCAACAACCAGCAGGAGCGCGAGGAAGAAAGGGTGAGCATGCTGGTGGCGCGAGACACCGTGGCACTGGAGAGTTGCTGAGCGATCTATGTGTGTGTGCGTGCGTCTCTCCGTGTGTATCAATAACTGTCGCTGTCGAAGGGTAGGCCCACGTGCGTTTCTCACTATGAACGGGGCGAGTACACTAACGGAACGTGCAATTGAATGGCGTCGACGACGATCGCAGTGGTGGAGGAGCTGCAGCAACTCGCGCTCGCGTTCAACGCCAAACTGCAGGCGGACGCGACCAACCAGCAGCGCGAGCAGCAAAAGGCGGCTCTGCTGTTCGCCGAGGTGGGTGGAGCGCCATTTCAGATCTGGAGACCCCGTTCGTTCCTCTAAAGCGTTGTGTTCGACGAAAAGGTGGCGCGTCTCGGCCAACACGTGGGGAAAGTAGACGGCGCTCTCCAGGCGCTGGCGGATGACACGCGGCGCAAACTGATGGAGCAACAGCAGCAACAGCAGAGCGTGGCGGTGGCTTCCGCGGCGTCTCTGTCACCGACGGTGCGGCACCACGACTTTCGGCGGCAGCAGCAAGTGCTGGACGACATGCAACGCGATCTGCAGCAGCTGCGACTCGAGTGCGAGGCCGAGCGCAGTGACTGGCGGCGCCGGTTTGACGATCACGACGCGGTCGTTGAGCGCTCACGGCGACAGCTCATAGCAGACATTCAGAACCGACTCGCAGCCGACAAGATGGAGATTTTGACACGATTGACGGACGAGTGGCGGCAGCTCGTGGCGTCCACAGACGCCAAGCGCGGCGTACAAATTGCTAGCGAGCTCGCGCGTGTGAATGACCATTTTGCCGACCTGGAGCGCTGGCTGCAAGGCGAGCTGGGCGCTGCCAAGCGAGTGATCCAAGTGCTGGCGGTCGAGACGGATGGGAAACTGCAGGCGCTAGCACAGAGCGTCGTCGCCGCGCTCTCAGCGACCGCGAATTCTGTGGCAGTGGGCGATGTCGAGCTACGTGTTACGTTATTGGGCCTGCAGGACGCGGTTGGTGAGGCCACACATCGCGTTCAGAAGAAACTCGCGACGCTCGAGGACGTGCTGCCGCTCGAAGTCAAGGCGAGACAGCAGTGTGACGATAAGCTGCGTCGGCGCGTCGACAGCGCGCTAAAGGCGGCGGAAGCAGCTCGCACCGCAACGATCGAGCTGGGAAAGCAGCAGAAGAGCGTCGTCGCGAGTCAGATTGAGCGCAAGTTGGACGCGGCGAGGAGGCAGACAGAAGCGCTGATGGGCGCAAGCGAGTCGAAGACACTGGCGGCAATGAACGAGTGGACGAAGCGCTGGAAAGAAGAGGAGAAGAGGGAGAAGGAGGAGCAGAGGGAGCGGCTTCAAGCCGTATTAGAGCAGAAAGCTGACCGAGAAGCGGTGGCGGAATTGTCAACGGCGCAAGATCGTCTGCGAGAGGCTCTCACGTCAGCACAACCTATGGCACTTACAGTATCATCATCGCGATCAGAAGAACGGGAGGACCAGGCGACTGCCATCGCGGCGGTAGAGGACAAGGTGCAGCGATTGCTAGGCGAGCTAAGCGACCGGCACAACGAGCTGCTCGATCTCCTGCAGAATCTTGAGCAGCGTCAGCAAGAGGGCGGTGCGCGCGTCGAGGCGCTGCAGGCTTGGACGACCACCCACGCTACTGAATGCCGCGCCGTGTACGACTACGTGACGTGGTCGCTCGAGGCGAGCGCGCTCGACGACCAGGTGTGCCGTGTAGTTGGCGGGCTCGTCGACCGTATCGCCGACTCGGACACGACTGAGCGTGTTCAACGGCTGGAGCGACGAGTTGCGCCAACGCCTGCGCCAGTGGCGAGACCGATAAGTGGCAACAATGAAAGAAGTACGTTCCGTGATCATCGGTCACGTGATGAGCAGCGGCGACCAGAGGGAGATGATGGTGGCGACGCTGATGGCGATGCTCTTGATCGAGAGTCGTTGCCCGATGGCTATCCCAGAGGAGAGGAAGCTCCTGAACCGATGGATCAGGGTACCAAGAGCGACAGCGGTGACGGCAGCCGTGGCGAAGATGGAGGAGCCAGCTACGATGACGACGATGGTGACGATGTCGGCGTTAACGACGGCAATGACGCCGGCTATGACAGCCTTGTTGATGCTGGTGACGAGTGCGGCGAAACCGATCTCCTGTCTTCACCCACACGGTCGGATTCGTCATCACCGCCGGTAGAACCTGAGGCAAATTTCATCGGTGGCATTAGCGAGGGCGGTGGTGACGACGATTATGGTGACGACGGCGGTGATGGCACAGGCTACGGCGATGTTGACGATGGCGACGATATCAACGGCGAGGGCGAGCAACCAACACCGATGTCGGACCCTGGTCGAGGCGCGGACACCAACTGTGACACGAGCGCTTCGTTAGAGACCGCGGCCGACGACACCAGTGCCGACGTCGTAGATCTGTAGCGTGCACGCGACTCACCGACATGGGTGACAGGAAGAGGAACCATGGAGATCTTCAAGTTGTCAGACGAGAACAACCGTGGCGATTCGCGCCGTCGTTGCCCTGAGATCCTGTGGTTGACGATGGGTTTCGTGGGACGCAACGGCGATGCTGGTGCTGCGGGTGGCGGTGACGCTGGTCGCAAGGACTCGAGCGTCGTTGTGGGTCTGTAGAGCGATCGCAACGTTTCGTTAGTGGCTAATGCAGCCGCGTAGGTGTGCTTCTCCGACGTGACATGGACTGCTTGTTGACGCTTGTTATATATATAAAAACGGCACGACAAACCAGCGCGGTCCTCACGCTTCACCCGCGCCGCGAGTCGACGAGGACGGACGAGAGCGGTCGCTGGCGCGCGAGCGACGCCGCCGAGTGGCTGCCGAGCGGCTGGACGGCGGCCATGGCGCGCGGCAGGGCCGTCATGAACTGGTCCTGCGGCGGCGTGATGGGCACGTACCAGCCCCACTGCGGCGACTCGGTCTGCAGCTCGTCCGTCGGCCCGGCCGCGGGCGACGGCGGCGCCTGCGCGTCCAGCAGCCGCGCGGCCGTCGCGCTCTTCTTCATCATTGCTGTCCTTGTCCCCTCTCCGTCGTCGCTACTACTGCTACTGCTGGCGGTGCTGGCGACGGAGGAGCGCCGTCGCGGCGGGCGCCGCCGGTCGAACAGCCGCAGCGGCTGGTCCAGATCCACCTCGTCCTCCTCCTCCTCCTCTTCGTCGTCTTCTTCTTCCTCGTCCACTGGCTCGCCCAGCTCCTCGAACACCTGCGTGAGGCTCCCGCCGTGCTCGTCGCACCAGCTCACGGCCGCCGACAGCTTGCCCTCGCCGCTCGGCCGGCGCTCGAGCGGGCTGCCGTCCCCCAGCGGCGACCGCACGGCCGACTTGAGCGCTGGGCGCACCGCTGGGTCGTCCGCCTCCGCCCTGGGGCCGCAGTCCTCCGCGTAGAGCGGCGGGAGGGCGCCCTGCACGCCGCCCGCCTCGTCGCCGCGCTCGGTCGCGTTCAGGTACGTGATGACCGACACGGCGGTGGCGGCGGCGGCCGCGAGCACCGGGTGGTCCTTGAACCACTGGATGCCGCTCGACAGCTCCTTGGCCGTCGGGAAGAAGGACGCGCCCGCCACGTGCTGCAGGCCCGAGCTCATGCTGTCGTCCAGCCCTACGGCGGCGCCCTACTCGGGAGGGCGCGGGCGTTTAACAGAATGACGAGCGACCCCTTGAGATCTGGCGCACCTCGGGGAGAAGGGGACGAGACACACCACACCGCCGGGAACGGGTGAGAGCATAGTGAAAGCAAGTGTTCTAGTAAAGGGAGAATCAGACCGGCCAACTGTCATGTTAAGATCCCGTACAAGGACATCGATAAATGCAGTGGGTAGGGCGCGTGCGCGTACTGTATTATAGCAGCGAATAAGGGCCGCCAGAGGGGGAATTGCGACGCGATCGCCCCCTCGATCGCGCTGGAAAATGACGCGTGCAGACACTTCAGCCCAGAATAGGCAGCGGTTTTATTGTGCGCTGGAAATTAGATCATGCCTCCAGTACTTACAGTACGAGGCGTTCTGCTCGTGGGTGGGGCGGAACGCCTTCAGCAAACAGTGGCACCCTGCCCGGTCGTAAAGTCGCCTGAACGTACCGCATCTTGTCAATTACAGGTCCCTCTAGAAGGCAGACACGGGGTAGGGTAGGGTCCCCTCTGCGCCTCCCCCAGTCCCTTTGCGGGCGTCCGTCCCCACCCCTCACGCAGTCAGAAAAAGAAGCACTTTTCCCCTCAACGGCGACAATGTAAATTACGACTGTGACCGTAATTTACCGCGTAAACTACGCGCGGCGCCCCCCACGCCGGTTTGTTTTTCTTCGCTCCCCTCGCCCTACTTTTTCCACGCACTACCCACACAATTGAAAGGATCAGAAAGCGCGCGCCCCCCACCAAGGAAGGACACCACCGCCTACACCCTTTTGATCGCCGATAG
This sequence comes from Phytopythium boreale, assembly GCA_023338115.1. Classification (NCBI taxonomy): domain Eukaryota; phylum Oomycota; class Peronosporomycetes; order Pythiales; family Pythiaceae; genus Phytopythium; species Phytopythium boreale. The sequence goes on from JAADYG010000177.1 coordinate 29,904, forward strand.
CTACGATGGCCGACGAGGAGGAGCCCGAGTGCTGCCCGCTGTGCATGGAGGAGCTCGACCTGACGGACAAGACGTTCAACGCCTGCCCCTGCGGCTACCAGGTCCGTTCCCAAACCGTTTACTCGTTGGACGGAGGAGGGAGGGCATTACGACTGATCCGCTCTACTCCAGGTGTGCTTATGGTGCTGGCATCAGATCAAGAACGAGTACAACGGGCTCTGCCCCGCGTGCCGCGCGCCCTACACGGAGCTGTCCAAGCACAAGAACCCACTGGACCGAGAAGAGTGCGTGTTCCAATGGGGAAAAAGCGTCGAATTGCCCTACTAACGTGTCGAATTGGCCCCCTTAACCTTCCCATTAGCGTCATGCGGCGGACGAAGCAGCGCAAGCAGAAGGAGAAGCACGAGCGCCGGACCGCCGCGCAGACAAAGTACCCGACCGTGAACCGCAAGAACCTGGCCAACGTGCGCGTCATGCAGCGCAACCTCGTCTACGTGATCGGCTTGCCGCAGCACTTTGCCGAGGAGGAGGTAGGGCGGCTGGTTGAGTGTGTTTGCGATGCGGAGGGCGGGCGTTTAGTGATTTGTGGTGGGTATTGTGGCAGATTCTGCGGTCGCGCGCGTGCTTTGGGCAGTACGGCAAGATCGTCAAGGCGGTCGTGAACAAGTCGCACCTGCACGCGGACCGCGCGAACGCCACCGCCAGCGCCTACATCACGTTTGCGGTCAAGGACGACGCGCTCGCGTGCATCATGGCGGTCGACGGCTTCATTTTGGACAGCACCGTCCTAAGGTAGGGCGCTTTCATCATAATGTCAAAGGTGTACGGTACGAAGCGGCTAACGTTGGCCGGTGGGTGGTTTCGGTAGGGCATCGTTCGGGACGACCAAGTACTGCAACTTCTTCCTGCGCAACCTGCAATGCAACAACCCCGAGTGCCTGTACCTGCACGAGCTCGGCGACCAGGACGACAGCTTCACCAAGGAGGAGATGCAGACGGGTGCGTTCGATATGATATCGAAATGACCTGCCATTTTCCGTCAAAACTCACTCTTTGAAACGCGCTTGATCCCCAGCGCTGCACTCTGGCAAGGCGTTCCGGGAGGTGACGGGCGTGAGCTACGGCAACGAGATTCGCGCGGGCTCGTCGTTTCCTCCGGCGCCCAACCGCCGCCACGACCGGTACGAGGAGGAGGAGGACGACGAGGAAGACGACGAGGAGGGCGCGACGTTCTCTTCGTCGTCGTCCCCATCCTCTGCGTCTCCACCGCCAGCTGCGGCTTCCTCCTCGTCGCCGCTGCCTGCGATCGGCCGGAGACGACCGAGCGGGACGCCCAGCCACGCCAGATCCCGTGCGACGCGGTCGGAGCGAGGCGGGGACTCGAGTTCGAGCTCTGCATCGCCCGGGCCGCGCTCGTCGCGAAGTGAGCAGCCGTACAGCAAGGTGGTCGCGCGCACAGTTAGTCCCGGGCCGTCAGCGGTAGCGGCAGTAGTGTCGTCGCCATCCATAGCGGACGATGCGGGCAAGCCGAGCCTGCGCGTGGACACGTCGGTGGCGCGGGAGGAGAAGGAGCAGGCGGTCGAGGCGGTCGTGGGCCCGCTGGAAGCGCTCAAGCTGGCGACGGGCTCGACGGTGCAGGAGCCCGCGTGGGCGCAGCCGTTCCCGGCGGCGACGGCCGCGCGCTCGGACGATGTGGACGACGCGGTCGGCGTCGGTGGCGGTGGTGCGGTGTTTAGTCCCTTCGGCTTGGGCTTTGAGGGCGGCATCCACCGGCCAGCGGTGAGCGCGATAACCAGTAGTACTATTAGCACTAGCAGCGCGATGGACGGCGCATGGACGAGCGCGCCGATGGACGCGCCGCAGTCGGCGCTGTCGTCGTCGTCGTTCGCGTCAATCGACGCTATCTTCAGCCAGCGCAGCGAGTCGTCGGAGGCGCTCGCCGGGCTGCTCGGCGTCGAGCTGAGCTCGGCGCCGATGGCGCACGGCACGCCCACGAACGGCACGTCGCGGTTCGCGTTTGCCAACTCGCGCGGCGAGTCGCTGTCGCTCCACAGCAGCCCCGCGCACCATCGCTCGGACGGTTTGTTTGACGGCGGACTGACGCACCGGCATTCGTTTGGCGGGTACGACGCGCCGCCGACGTCGAGCGCTGCAGCGCCGCTGGGGTTCCCGTCGCGTCACGACACATCGGCGTTCCCTCCGCTCGGCGGTGCGCCGTCGTCGATGCCACCCCCGCTTCCGCCGCGACCGAGTCCATTCAACGGCGGGTTTGGCGGCGGGCCGGCGCTGCACCGCACCGCCAGCATGCCGAGCAACACGATGGGCGTCGCGGAGGACGGCGGCGCGAACGGGCTCGCGTTCCTCCAGCAGATGCTGCCGAACGTCAACATCAGCTTTGGAGGCGACTTCCCGAACGGCGGAGGCATGGAGGAGCCGCCGCAGGCGAGCGGCCGCCGCCTGTTCCAGCGCAGCAACAGCGCGGGCGCCCACCGCGCGGCGTCGTCGTCGGGACTGGGCGCTTGGCAGAGCCACGACGCGTTTGGGCCGGCGGCACCGACGCCGACGCCGTCGTTCCACGACCCTGCGATCGTGTCGCTGTCGGCGTCGAGCGGGCTGGCGAGCGGCTTTTACAGCGGCGAGGACGAGGGCGAGCGCGCGTTCCACTCGTTTGGCGACGCGTTCCGGCGCTCAGGCGCGCTGCTCAAGTAGAGCGCGCCCGCCTGGACGGTCTTCACACAACACACATCACACATCACACATCACACACACACAAGATACACACATACACGGATCGCACGCTCTCGACGCAGCGGAGGAGGATTCGGTTTTGCTTTTGATTTTTCACACACAGACACATGAGCGGCGCTCTGAACGGGGCGCCCGCAGCCAATGCAACCCGATTTGGCCACGGAACCGAGCGGCGACTGCGCGTTGTGAGCTGGCGGTGCTGTTGATTGTTGTGGCTGTGAGCAGGACATTTATAGCGCGCGGGAGGCGGCGCGGACGGGGGTCGAGCGGTCGCAGACGACCAAGCGAGGCGCAGCATGTCGGAGCGCCTGCCTGATGCGGTAGACGTTGCCGTTGGAAGCAGCCGCAAGTCGCCGCGGCCTCTGTCGGAGCGTGCGGAGCTGCCACATAGTCGGGAGACGACGCCGGCGGACGACGACGCGCACTCGGACGAGGATGGCACCGGCGGTGTCGAGTTGGTTGCTGATGTGGATGTCGTCGACGAGGTGAGCAGCTATGAAGAGGAGGAAGAGGAAGACGATGCCGTGCCGCCCTGGATCCGCGCCAACTTCCCGTCAGTCAAGAGCGAGCGCGACGTGGACGAGCTGCTCTCCGGTGGCCGTGCGACTCCACGTTCGGCTACGGCCTCACCGCTTTGCGACGAGTGCGCCGCCCGCCGCGTCGCCGTTTCGTGCGTCGACTGCGCGCTCGCGCTCTGCTGGCGCTGCGCCGACGCCATCCACATTGTGCGTAAGCGTACCGGACTTTCGGAGTTGAGGCGGGTAGCTGGCTGCTCACTAACGTTTCGACTAAGACCGACAGATACCCGAGCTTGCGGCACACTCCGTTCGCCTCGCGACCGCCGCCATTAGCGGCGACTCTGTCAGTGGCGTCAGCGTCTCTACTGGTGCCGACGTCGTTGTTGTCGATCACTGTAGCAATGATCAGGTCACGCGCACGGTAGCCACCGCCGCCATCACGCCGTCGCCCCGCTCTACTTCGCCCTTGCCCGCAGCTCCCCGTGACGACCACTACGCATCCGTGACGACCGCCGGCTGCGGCGTGCTGTTCCGCGCCGCGGACTGCGGTCGCTGGCCGCGCGAGCTGCTCCACGGAGTCGTCGTCTCGTCCAGCGCGGCCACCGCCACAACAGCGGACGGCGTCCAGCACGCGTTCCAGCGAGTGCTCTGGCTGCGCGGCGTCGAGGCGCTCGCGGACGGCTCGTTCCGAGCGAGTTTGGTGCTGCCTGCGCCGCGTGGTCGAGCGTCTGGCATCGCGCCGACTGCTCTGATCGGCGTTTTCGCCACGCGACTCGGCGCCCTGCGAGCTGTCGCGGCGGCCGAAGCGCTCGCACGTCGCTCACGTCGCCACGTGCGCGCCGCTGCTGTCATCAACAACAGCCACAGCGCCGCACCAGCCCCGACGCGCGCAGAGGTCGCTCAGATCCGAATCGAGGCGCTGGACGCGCTCGACCGGCTCGCATTCGCCTTCCCATTGCGTCCCATCCACGACGAGCAGTTCCTGGATGCGATCTCCTCGGGCCGTTGGGACCTGGACAAGTGGCTGGCGTTGACAATGGGCGACGAACTTGCTCGCGAGTGGCAAGACGAAGGGCTGGAGCACCTTGACGGCGCCGACGACGGCGACCAAGTCGTCTGGCCGCCGCCGAAGAAGCAGCTCGTGCGCTTCTTCTCGCTCGAAACGCGCGAGCTGTCGCTGCCGGAGCACGAGCGCTCGCGCCAACTGCTCCGCGTCGTGCATCGGCTGCTGTTCGTGTACGCGGGCTTTGCGTGGTCGCGGTGGCGCAAGTTTGTGCAGCGCCATCGTCGCAACCAGCGGCGAGAGCTGGAGACGCTGTCAGCCTCCAAGATCCAGCGCTGGAGTCGCCAACGATGGGAGCGCAGTGGACGACGTCACCCTCATCGACTTCGCTCATGAACATGGCGCGGTCAATGGACGAGCTCGAGCAACTGTATCGGAGACGGCAGGCAGCGGCTCGCTCGCTCTTCCAGTTGCTCACGGCGCAGTGGGAGAAGCGGATGAAGCGCGCGGTCGAGCGGTGGGCGGCGGCGGCCGAGCTGAAGGAGCCAGACGTGCAGCGGCGGATCGCGCGCGTCCAGCACAGCACGACGTGGCACCCAAGCCACGGCATGAGCGGTGGCGGCTCGAGTCCGACCAAGAGCTCGAGTGATGGCAACGTTAGTGGCACGATGCTGCCCCCGCGGCTGCCGCGAGTGTTTGCGCACGCGACGCCCGACGGCCGCGTGGTGGTGGAGGACGCGGCGCGCTTCCAGCAGTTCCGAGCGACGCACGTGGGGCCAACCGCGGCGTCCTACTGGCTGCTGCGCGGCCGCATGCTGCTTGGCGTGTACCCGAGTGCGTCCAGTCAAGCGGCTAGCGTCGGTAAAGCTAGGAAGGGGGTCGGTTCCATCAGCAGCTTCGCCGGCGGCGACCAGCGACCTGGTCGAGCAGGCAAGGACCCGATCACGAGCGTGCTGCTCGAGCAGATGGACACGTTTGTGTTTGATGGCGACGCGCGAGCTGCAGGAGTTTGAGGAGCAGCTCGAGCGCACCGAGCTGCTCAGCAAGGACGAGAAGCTCAAGGCGAGGAACCAAACAGTCGAGACGACGACGTGCTGGCGGTTAGAGCGGCTCGTGCGCCGGCGGTACGACGCGCTGCTTCTGGAGCTGCGCGCGGGCGAGAAGCGGGCAGCAAGGCAGCTGGAGCTGGCGCTCAAGGCTCAGTCGGACGCCGCCGAGGTAGTCGCCGCGCGCCAGGCCTCGCGCTGCTCGACTGCGCAGGACGTGGCGGACGCCGAGCAGGAGCTCAAGATGGCGACCGCGAGGTGCGAGCTCTTTCGGCAGCACGACGCGACGGCCCGAGCGGCGCTCTCGCGACTGTCGATGCGCCTCGAGTTCGAGCACTTGCCGATCCGCAAAGACGGCGGCCCGGGGGATGGCGACGACGCGACGGGGTCGCCTGAAGCGGACGTGAGGCGCGCGCTGGAGCTCGTCACGCAGCTGGAGGAGCGTCTCCGCGCGGGGCGGAACGTGTTCGTGTTCAGCAGAGACGGCCACGGGCGAACGGGGCTCGTTGGCGCACTGCTGCTCGGCCGGCTGTACGGACTGACGGCCCGCGAGGCCCTCGAGCGCTCGCAACGCGTCCACGACTGCCAGTCGCGCTACCAGTCCGATTCGACGTCCAGCAGCAGCTCGACCACGATGATACCGGCCTCTCCGACGTCGGCGAGGCAAGTGGCGCTGGTGCGGGCGGCGCTGGCGGTGAGCACGGACGCCATCTACGCGCCGCTGGCGCGCGAGAACCCGGCGGAAGCATTCGTTTCCAGACGAGCAGCCAAGCGCGGACTGCTCGGAGCGCCGCTGCTGGGCTCGGACGGCGCGCTGCTGAGCGACGAGCCGGACGAGAAGCAGCGGGAGGAGGAGCTGACGGCGCTCAAGAGCGAGCAGCGCGTCGCTGCGAAGGAGGCGGCGGGCCACAAGCGGGCTACAGACAGGAAACGCGAAGGCAGCGAACGCTCAGCGATGGGGGCGGAGGATCAAGACGTGGAGGACGAGTGTGAAGAGGTGAGTGTGGTGATAGCGGCAGTGATGCGGCGACTGGAGGCGCAGGTCTCTGCAGGATAAGTAGGTCAACCCGTGCCGTTGACAGCCTACGCCCAAGTGCGAGCGAACCAGACAGAGGAGTGACGAGTGTGATTCATGTTGGGGGTTCATACTTTGCCTGCCGTCCTCCTCATCCTGTCGCCTACATATCCAAAATGCAAAAGCTCAGTCTCGTGCGCGCGGGGGTCTCGTCACATAACGGAGCACCGGATGCCGCCGACGCACGCGGCCTTGTCGTTGCCGACATCCGCGTCCAGCTCGTCCGCGTCGATCGCCGTCGAGCTCACCGTCGTCATCGTGGCCGGCGCCGGCGCCTCGCTCGCGGACGTGAACGCCTCCGAGATGACCACCTCGGCCGTCGACGCGGTCTTCGCCGGAGTCACGGGCGTCGCCACCGTCGCCACCGTCGCCTCCGTCTTGGCGGCCGTCTCCGTCGCAGGCTCCGCCGTCTGTAATGACTCGGAAGCAGGAGCAGCAACAGAGTTAGCGACCGTGGTCTCCGCCGGCTTGGCAGCCGCAGGTGTCTCCACGGGAGCAGCAGGAGGCTCGTGCAGCGTCGTCGCCGTCTCGGCCAGGACGGCCGTCGAGTGCTCCGCCTCACGCTCCGACGTCGCGGACCGCTCCACGGGCTCGCTGGCGGGCGGCGTGTTGCTGGTAGAGCCCGTCGTGGCTTCGGCCGACGACGGGGAGGGGACGGTGGCAGCAGTGGTCGGGCTGGCCGGATCGCTGAGCACCGGCGTGGACGGCTGGCTGACGAGGCTGCCGAGGCGACTGCGTGCCTCCATCTCGGACGCATCGCTGTCGACGCGGTCGGCGCGGCCGAGCTCGTCCGACTTACCCGGCTCGAGCGCCTCCATGCTCGCGCGGCGGAATTTGGCGTCCTTCATGTACGAGTGCGTCTTGCCGTCCGGCTTCTTGATCTTGGACACGGAGAAGACGAGCGGCTTGCTGTTCTTGGCGACGCCGCAGCCCACAAACGCGCCGACCGCCTTGGGCTTGACGAAGTGGGCCAGCGGGTGGTTCAGCGACTTGCGGATGCGGTCCGAGTCGACCACCACGAGCTGGAACTCCTTGTCATCCTCGTGCACGATCTGCATTTGAATCCACACCAACACCACCGTCGTGAGCGCCATCACTCCACTCATGACACCCCAGAGAGCACACGACAACGTACCGTCTCGGCCGTGAAGCCCTCCTTCTCGAGCGTCAGGTACATCTCGCCCTTGACCAGCGCCGGCTGCAGCGTCACGCCGTCCTTGTGGCCCGAGACCTTGTTGTTGAGAGAGTAAAACACCTCCTTCTTGTCCTTCTTGTCCGTCTCATTCGTGCGCAGCGTGAACGGCGTCTTGTACGTGAGCGACGTGCCCGGCGGCTGCTGCTTCTCGCCGCGCACCGGCGTCCTGTGGGTTGCGACCGCCACGAGCAAACACAAGTCAGGAACGCGGCACCGACATCAAACTAGGCAGGGCAACGGACGGTAGACACGTACACAATGAACTCGGCCTCCACGAGCGTGGCGCCCATGGCCGCGTCCTTGGGCGGCACGATCAGCAGCGGCTGGTCCTTGCCCGGCTGCTCCAGGAAGCTCAGCGTGACGGCGTCATTGTCGTCCGCGAACGCCGACTGGGCGCGCAGCTGGATGATGTCGCCGAAGCAGATCGGGCTGCCCTGGGCCATGGCTGACGGCTGCGGCGGTGTGTCGGAAGGCGGAGACTTCGAGGGCTCTCTCACTCGAGCGGGGAGTCGCGAAATGGCAACGACCAAACCGACGACAGGAGGGAGAAACTACTGCGGCGGGCGGAGACGGCAGGGATGGATTTAGACGGGCCGGCGAGCCGCCGCCTGCCTGCCAGTTGCCAACGGCCCGAGCCGCGCGCGGAAATAGCCTCGAGAGACTGCGCTTGATTGAGGGGCTCGGCTAAGGATGCGAGGCCGCTGGATCGCATCTCACCGCACTCGGCTCGGCGACTAAAAGTGGCCGAGCGCCACGCGACGGAGTGAAACAGACCGCGGCCGCCGCCAAAATAGCCGCCCACCCGCGTCCACGCGCGATGCTGACGCGCGCGCCGTGGCGGCGTCAGCGATCCATCGCGACGCAGGCAGGCTTGTCCTGCTGCTGCTGCGTTTCCCTCATCGCCCGTGTCGTCTTGGGCTGGCCATCATCACCTTGGACACGAGCGCTTGGGCCGCCAGCGCTGCAGCACAGCAAACGATGGACCGTCAAGGCGTCAAACTCGCAAATACGCTTTTATCCATCCGACGTAATCGCGCGAACCGTAAAGAGCAAACAGCATACACAACACATTCTTCTTCCACCGTCACCTCCTCCATCTCATCTGCCAGCCCCCTTTTCCCTCCGCCGCACCTTTCAAGAAGACGTCCTTCACCCCGGCCGCCTCGTTCTTGACGGGCTCGCCGGCGGCTGTTCGATCCACCCGCTCGGCCGAGTCGCAGCAGTCTCCGACGGGAGGGAGGGGGCGGCGCTCTACAAACTCGTTCAGCCGTTCAAATTCGAAGTCGGCATGTACGTGAAGCCCTCGAAGTGGGCCTGCGCGCGGTGCGTGGCGCCCAGCTCCTGCGTGACGGGCGAGTCGCGCGCCAGCTCGCGCGTGAAGATGTTGGCCACGTTGGTCGTGTCGGCCTCGCTCGTCACCACGGGCTTGAACGGCGGCTCCATCTCGCGCTTCATGAGCTGGTCGAAGTCGATGCTCGCGAAGAACGGGTGGTCCATGATCTCCTGCGCGCCCGACGGGCCGGAGCCCAGCCGCTTGGCCGGATCGCGCCGCAGCAGCTGCATCAACAAGAGACAGAGAGAGGGGTGTGGAACGTTAGATATCGCTGTCCAACAGCCAGAGACGCGGAAACGAGCGACGTACCGCGGTCAGCAGGTCCTTGGCGTCCTCCGAGAAGGACTGCGTGAACACCACGTCGCGGTGCAGAATGTTATGGAACATGCGCTTCCGGTTGCGGTCAAAGAACGGCGTCTGCTCATACCACAACACAACAACACGGTCAGTATCCGAAACAGCAATCCACCCGACGCATCGACCAACCAACGCACCTGTCCAGTCATCATCTCGTACAGCAGCGTGCCGAAGCCCCACCAGTCGACGGCCTTGCCGTAGGGCAGGCCCTTGAGCAGCTCGGGCGCGATGTACTCGGCCGTGCCGCAGAACGTCTTGGCGCCGTCGGGCACGTCCACGTTCTCCTTGGACAGGCCGAAGTCCGTGAGCGCGATGAAGCCCTTGTCGTCCATCAAGATGTTCTCAAGCTTGAGGTCGCGGTAGGCAATGTTCAGGTCGTGCAGGTGCGCCATGGCGAGCAGCAGCTGCGCGGCGTAGAAGCGCGCGCGCTTCTCGCTAAACTTGCGCGACTTGCGCAAGTGGAAGAAGAGCGAGCCGCCGTTGTAGTAGTCCATGACCAGGTACAGCTTGTCCTCGTTCTGGAACGCGTAGCGCAGGCGCACGACGAACGGGTGGTCAATGTCGCGCAGGATGCGGCGCTCCGACTTGGTGTGCTCGACCTGGTTCTTGGCGAACACGGACGCCTTCTTGAGCACCTTCATGGCGTAGATGGCGTTCGCGTTCGCCATGTTGTCGGGCACCTTCTTGCGCACGAGCATCACCTTGCCGAACGCGCCCTTGCCGATCACCTTGAGCAGGTCAAAGTCCTCCACCGAGAGCTTCGAGTTGCCGCCCATGCCCGCGTTCGACTGCGAGCGCCCGTTGTTGTTGCCGTTGTCCGACATCTGCGTGTCCGAGCGCGCGCGCACCTGGTTGGCGGCCGCCGCGTCCGGCGTGTTGGCCGCGTCGCTGGCCGTGCGGTTCAGCCGCGGGTACGCTGGCGCCGCCTGGTTGCCGTTGTTGATCGTGTTGTTGTTGGCGCGCGGGCCCTCAGTCGCGCACTCGGTACACACGCGCTGCGCCGTGCTGGACCCGGGCAGGAAGAGGCGGTCGCGCGAGCACGCGTTGCAGACCGCGCGGTGGCACATGCGGCAGTGGTGGCGGCGGTCGAACAGCGTGAAGTGGAACAGACACAGGTTGCAGTGCTTCTCGCTGTTGCCCGGCCCGAAGCGCGAGTTGTTTGCCTCGCGCCGTGAGTTCTGCCGCTCGAGCGCGGGCTGGCCCAGGCCGCCGCCCATACCGTTGCCGGCCGAGTTCATGAGCGCGCCGGGCGCCGACATGGGCGGCGTGGGCACGGGCTTCTCACCCTCCACGTACGTGTTGGCGTCGCGCACCTCGAGGAACCGGAAGAGCGCGTCCTGGATCGTGTTGATGCAGAAGGCCGTCACGTAGTAGTGGTTCGAGTGCATGCGCGGCGGGCGGCCCGCCGACAGACACGTGCAGCCCGTCCGGTGGGGCGCGTCGCCGTCCAGCTTGCTCTGGAAGGGCAGGTCGTTACTCTCCCAGTACATGGTGCGGTGCGCCAGGATGGACTGCACCGACTGCGCGTCGCCGTCCTCAATGCGGTGGCTCGACTCGATCAGCGCGATGGCGCCGTTGCGGCGCATGAGCTGGTCGCCGCGCGAGTGCAGCAGGTACTTGATGAGCACGCCGCCGTACGAGTAGCCCAGAAAGTAGACGCGGCGCGCGGGGCAGCGCGCGATGAAGTGGTCCCAGATCGAGTCCATGTGCTCCTCGGGCGAGGCCGAGCCGGGAATCGGCACGCGCTGCTTGCCGTCGCGCAGCACGATCACGTTCTTGTTGGGGTTGGCCACCAGGATGCCGTAGCCCTCGTCCAGCGCCTTGCGGAAGTACGCGAGCATGGACCCCGAGTGCACGCCCGTGTGCAGCACGAGCCCGCGGGACCAGAGGCCCGGGTAGAGCCCGCGCGAGACGGCGACGAACACCAGCAGCTTCTTGCACGAGTCAAAGTTGCTCGAGACGAACACGTTGGCCTTGACGGGCGCGTCCGCCGACGGCAGGTACACCTCTCGGAAGCCCAGCTCCTTGCGCATCGAGTCCTGCACGTACTTGACAACGGCGTTGATCATCTCGTCCTGGTGCACCGCCATGTCCGTCTCGTCCACGAGCCCCTTGCCCGTCGCCTTGAGCTGGATCATACCACTCGCGTCCATCGTGTACAGCGGGTGGTTGAACGGCAGCGGGCTGCCGCGCGTCACCCCGCCGCCGCCGCTGCCGTTATTGGCGAGCGCCGAGCCGTTGTTCGCGCCGCGAGCGCTCGAGTAGGGCATCTGCGGGGCCGGCGGCGGGATGGAGGCCGCCCCGCCGCGCGTCGAGGGGTTCCCACCCCCGCGGGACGACGGGTTGCCGTTCCACGAGGCCGGCGGGTAGTCGGCGCCGTTGCTCATGGTGCGCGCGGACGACGAGTGCGGCGCCGGGGCCATCACGTTCGGGTTGGCCGTCGGGTAGTACTTGTCGTTGGCCGGCGTCTTGCTCTTGCTCTTCTTGCGCCCCCACCGCGGGAACTTGAACGACATGGCGGCGGCTGATGGGCAGGTAGAGCGACGGGTACAGCGTGAGCGAGGGCGCGTCGGTAGTGGGCAGGGCGCACGTGTTCGTTACCTTGGGACTAGACGGCAACGCGCGGACGGATGGACGAATGGATCACTACCGGTCGAGCACGCAGCACGCTATCCGTCAGCCTTCCGCAGGGAGGGGGAGCACGAGATACCGCACACACACACAGACAGACGCACGCACCGCAAGCGACCTGACCTCCGGGCCGGTTCTGACTGACTTGAGGGATCGCGCACAGCCCCGAGACGACGCGCGGATCGATCGATCGCTGGCCACGTCCGTGTGGCGTTGAGGGCGCGGTCTAACAGTAGAGTGGCTTGATTTCCGCAGTACAAAAGCCGATCGCGCCGCCCCCTCCCTCCTCCCTCGACGTCGGGCAGGCTCCCTACACCTAGACGGCCCGAGCCAAAAAGCAGCGGCAAACTGGACGTCGCCCCTCTTCCTCGCACAACTTCGCACAACTGTACTCTCCCCCCTTCTCTTGGAAAAAGACGGGTGTAGGGGGAGGCCACAACACCAGTTGTTCGATTGTCCGCCGAATGCACTTGTCCACTGTATGCCCGCGGCAAAACCCTACCCTATAAAATAAAATCTCAACAGGGTAGGGGATGCAGTCGTCGCCACTGCTTTGGAAGCGTTGTGATTGGACGATCATCAGTCACAAGACGACGATAGTCTACTGTCAAGACTGGGTACGTCACTTGACTAGACTATGGAGAACGATGCAGCAAAGCGCCGAGACCTACACCTGCCCTAGACCGGACACATAGGACATGACTTCCTGCCACGACCGACTGGACACTGGCGCTATCCCTTTTCACCCACACAGGTCAGTGTCGTCCTCTCGCGCTCTACAATCTCCGGTATATTGACGTGTACGGTACGGCCGTCCCAACGTGGCAGTCGGTCGCGCGAGCCGCCATCTTACCCCGTCCCCGTCATAGAGCCAGGCTGAACCACGCCAGTAAAACCTCGGCATTCAACATTTTACCCGCCAGATTACGCCTAAAACGTCGCACTTTTCTCCAAGATCCAACGAATTGCGGAAGTGATCTGTGCTCTAGGGGGAGTACGTACGTTGTCAACTTTGGTACAATGCCCATCCTTCGATCTTCCAAAATGGCTCCACCCTACATAGTTAGGGTACAGTACCGTACACTCGAAGCAAAACAAGAATCACGAAAGAAACCCGAGCCACGCAAACAGCGTGAATTCGTAAATAAGAACTGGCTTGGCTTCTTATTTTTACCTTATTTTTGACAACCGAAAACGGAATTGGGGGCTGCAACCAAGTCAAGCACGCTACACCACACCACCGCCGCCCTACTTCTCCGAGAGCACGCAGAGGAGCTGGGGCACGACCTCGATGCGGAACGGGCCGGGCAGCGGCAGCACCTCGCCGTCCACGTTGAGCGGCGTGCGGCTGACGGGGTCGATCACGAGCGCCTTGACCTTGTGGTAGCCCACGACCTCGGCCTTGAGGTAGTCGCCGGCCAGGTAGCGCACGACCAGGTCGAGCGACTGCTTGAGGTTGCCCTTGCGCGAGTAGATCATGTCCAGGTTGCCGTCCGACGGGTGCGAGTACTTGGCCTCAAAGTACACGTTGGACGCGCCGAGCGTCGTGAACTGGCCCTCGTCCTTTTGCCACTTGCCGCCGAACTTGTCCTCGCTCGCGGGCCGGTAGATGGCGCTGGCGTCGCCCATCCACTGCTTGTCCGGGTACGACTCGTCGTACACACTGCACATCTCAATGTGGTGCTGGTCGTCCGCGTCCTGGTCCATGATGTCAAAGTACGTGCGCAGCACCTGCTCGCCTGTCGCCTCGTCCGTCGGCACCTCGTCCGAAAGCACGTACTGCACGCGGCACTCGTGGCGGTGCGGCGCGAACACGCCGCGCTTGGCCTTGAGGTACATGTAGCGGTACACGCCGAGCCAGCGGGTGGCCTCCGACTCGACGGCAATGTCCGAGCCGATGCCCCAGCTCACGCCCGTGCACGAGAACTCGCGGCGCGTCGACCCGTCCTCGCCGGGCGCCTCGACGGCCATCACGTCCAGCGGGCGGATCTTGCGCTTGATGATGCAGTACACCGCCGCCTCGTGCGAGGGCGTGCCCACGCCAATGCCAAAGGCGTTGTCCGTGCCGGCGCAGAGGAGCGACACGGGCGTGGTGGCCACCAGGTGGCGCCATTCGCTCTCGGGCCGCGAGAAGATGCCGTTCATGAACTCGTTGACGGTTCCGTCGCCGCCCACGAACACCATGGCCTCGTACTTCTTGCCCAGGTCGAAGCTCGCGCCAATGTCGCGCGCGTGGCCGCTGTACGTCGTCTCCTCCACGTCGCACTCGATGCCCGCCAGCTCGATGAGCGACTGCCACTTGCGCCACACCTGGCGCCCGCGCCGCTTGCCAGAGTGCGGGTTCACCACCACCTTGATCTTGCGCGCGGCTTCCATCGGCACGCGCGCCGACCACTTGACCAGCACCTGGAACGCGCGCAGCCACTGCAGCGCGTCCTCCCTCTCCTGGAACCGCAGCTCCAGCGTCTCGTACTGCCGCATGAGGCGCCGCTCGCGCTCGCCGACGCCCGGACTCATGTAATGGATCGTGAGCGCGTGAAAGCGCTGCTGCTTCTTGCTTCCGTCGGCAAGACTCGCGCCCAGGATGTCGTCGTGGCTGATGCGAAAGCCCTTGGTCTTCTTGCGGAACGTCGACGTGCGGCGCGCGCTGAAGCCGTCGCGGTCGATCTCGGCGTCCACCGCGCGCCACACGCCGCACGCGTTCTTGATCCGCACGCCCGCCGCCGACACGCAGCACTCGATGGGGAACTCGCGCAACCGCAGCGTGTGCATCTCGCGCACGATCTCGCGCACCGACGCCGCCGTCGAGAAGCGGAAGCGCACCTGCCGCCGGTCGATCGCCTTCACGGCCGCCGCGCGCCGCGGGCAGCTCCAGCTCTGGGACCGCGTGAGCGTCGCGGGGGCCGCCGCTATAGCACTAACGGCGCCCGCGGGACTCGCCACCTCGTCGCTCTCGCTGTCCGTCGACTCCTTCTTGGCCAGCTCGGGCTTCTTCAGGCCCGTCAGCGGCACCGCGACCGTCGTGGCGCGCCGGAAGTGCGCACGCGGCTCCGACGCGTCGCTCTCGAGCCGCTGCTCCATCAGGATCTGCTCCCACTGCTCCCGCTTGCGCGCCAGCTCGCCGTCGCGCGTCTCCTTGGTCAGCTGGCCCAGCGACCCGGCGCTTGTGGGCGCCACGGGCGCGCCCGCGCTGTCCTCGTCACTGTCGTACTCGGGGCTCTCCTCCAGCAAGACGTCGATGCCCACCATGTCGTCGTGTACCAGCGGCCTCTCGCCGTCCGTGGCGCTGGCCGACAGAATCGCCGCCGCCGCCATAATGCCCTACCGTTTTATTCGAAACGCCCTACCGGATTATAATAAGATTCGCTTGCATCCACGGCGCGATTTCGGGAATGAATGGCAACCCACTTGGGTGGGTCGGACGCGGAGAACGGGAGGTCAGCTGCTCGGCGCTTTGGTGTCGTAATTTGGATTGCGCGCACTACCGGAAGGCCGGCGGGCGAGTGGCCGGTGGGGAGGAGCGAGCGCAAGGTAGGGCGTTGACTTGGACGTAGTATGCAGTCGGGAGAAACGTCTCATACAGTTGGGGAACTTTCTCACCACTTCGCTGTACGGCGCGCAAAATAAGTCGCTTGGTCGTTGCACTGTTTACGGGGCTTTGGGGAGAAAAACCTCGCTTTCCGCCCTACTTGAGGTTGGAAGTGGCGTCACCACCCGACACGACGTCATCACGCCAGCCCAATCGTAGTATTACGTCTCACGCCAACAAAATATAGATTACAGTAAGAAAAGATTATTTGGAGATACAAACTCCTTTCTTAAATGTATTATGACAGGTGAATTCCGCCTGATTGAAACGACGATCTTGATTACGTTCCCATGAGATCGCGGTCCGCCTTCCTTTCCCTGATGCCGTCGGCTCCTCCGCTCCCCGGCCGACGCATTCGAAGGAGATTCTCCAGTGACAGTGTGTGTTCTTGGGATGCATGAGCGCGTGTCGGACGCGCTTCCCTCCAGTTTCAGCGCCCGTGAATTGACGAAAATCGGAATTTGGCACGCAATGAAGTGTACATTGTATTGTACAGTACTGTACCTACCGTACCTACTGTACGCTGCACCTATAATGTACCATACTGTTTACACTGTACTTATAATACAGTGTGTACCGAATATCCAGAATCCGTACTGTAAAGTTCTCACGAGAAAACGCAGATCACGCCAAAATCGGCTGACGCGGGGCGCACTTCCAGTCCAGAAATCCAGTTAGCGTTAGAGATAAAGTTGGCCAAGGAAACGTGCGCGTGCCACAAATTCATGAAGTGATTGTTCAGTACAGTGCCCTCGTTGAAGCAAGTTGATGTAAGTATACCTATCGATTATGGTTCAAAACTGCACCGGACGTTTTTCCGTCCTGTGCAAAGAGGTAGAGTGGTGATTGTCCGGCGCCCTACGGCGCAGATATGTATGGTGGTGCAGCGGTCGCGACGTCGCAGTCTTCCATGAGAGCACCTGGGTCTCTACTTGGCGCGACAAACGCCCTCCCCAACTCTACGATCACGCATTCTCGAGTCTCAAGAGTTGCGCGCTTGCCCTCCCGTGACCCCCAACCGACGACGAATCTGTCCAGTTCCGCCCTACCCTGCAAACGTACCGCACCGCTTCAACTAGTCTAGTCTCGCGTCATTTCTCTGTAAACGCCGCCCTTTTGCCACAAATTGCGCGGTTCAGTTAGAACTTTGCCGTCAGCAGCAAGCCACAAATTTCCTGCAAAACTGTTCTCGCACTGCGGCGCTCGTTCTCCATGTGGTGCGACCCTCCACTTAGCGTCCATTACAGCGAAAATATGGGGCAAATTTTGCTCTACCCGCGCTCTACGTGGCCATTCCACCACCTGTTGCGCAAATTTTCGTCAAAATTACGGTTTTTGTGGTGAAAATCACGCTATTTCGTGTTGCTTAACGTCCATCGACTTGAACGGGTATTCATACAGTCGTTTACACATGATCTGATGATGGGTACTGACGCCGAGGAGAGGATCAGCAGATCTCCACGTCGTCAATGTCGCAGCGGAAGCCCTGGACGATCTCGAGCTCGTGGAGCGCGCGCGGCTCGGGCCGCGGCAGCAGCCAGGACGTGCGGAACCCGTCCGTGCCGCAGACGACGCTCAGGTGGCGCTCGAGCCGCGACTTGGACTTGGACCCGCCGCGCGCGGCCAGCTGGTCCGCGATGACCGAGAAGATGGGGTCCAGGTAGATGCTGTACAGTTCCATCACGAGCATGGCCGCGCAGAACAGCCCGAAGACGCACGCGGCCGCCGCGATCCAGACGCCCAGCTTACCCGGCACCTGGCCCGCCTGGAAGCCGCACCAGTACAGGCCCTTGTTGCACGTCAGGTACTGGCCGACCATGAAGAGCGCGGCGTGCACGCCCGTCACCGACACGTACAGCAGCAGCAGCAGGAACGCCTTGTGGTTGCCGAT
The DNA here is from genome assembly GCA_023338115.1 of Phytopythium boreale. Taxonomy (NCBI): domain Eukaryota; phylum Oomycota; class Peronosporomycetes; order Pythiales; family Pythiaceae; genus Phytopythium; species Phytopythium boreale. The sequence continues at coordinate 47,290 of JAADYG010000177.1, forward strand.
GCCCACGCAGTTGTTCACCCACGGACTGCAGTCGACGAGGTGGCGGTTAGATTGGGGAAGCACTGCGTCATGCGCAAGGAACAAGTGATACGTACCAGTGGTGGTCCTGCAGGATGATGCAGCGCTCGCACGTGCTGCAGTGCATCGCCCTGTCGGTCGACAGCGTCAAGTAGAGTTAGAACCCAGCGTCTTCAAGTCGTGCATCATGGCGTCTACCTGACCTGGACGGGCGGTAGAAGTCGCACTCGTCGCAGAAGACGAGCAGGGACCCGTCGTCCTCCTGGTGCTCGAACTCGCGCAGCGGCATCTCGACCTCCTCCTCCTCGTACTCATCGTTGTCGCTGCTCTCGTCGCCGCTGCCGGACCGCTCGCCGCTCTTGCCTGGCATAATACTGCGCAGCTTGGCCGGCACCGTGCCCGGGTTGGTCGTGAGCACCACGAAGTGGCTCCAGAAGCACATGCCCATGAGCCCCGTGAACCAGAGCGCCTCGAGCACGCCGAGGGGCGAGAAGAGCCCCGCCGAGAAGGAGATGGCCTTCCAGAGCGCGACGAGCGCCGAGGCCATGATCAGCCACGCGAACGACGCGATCAGGATGCCCGCCGGGTCCCGCACGAACCACCAGCGCCGCGAAGGGGGTGCGCGCCGCCGCGCCATTCTCCTTCCGTCCGAGCTGGGGAGGTTGGATGCTTGGGGAATTTTTGGAGGCGTTGTTCCGAGAGCGACGTCATTATTTCGTGTCAGTGATGCGTCACTCATTTGAAAGGTGTACAGTATTAGACACAATAAGTGTACGCAGTAGACGACACAAGTGAGCGCCAGAGTGGTCATCCGGTGGGTTCACACTTTCGTCGAGATGACGAAAGAAAAACGAGGCTTTCCATACAAAACGACAGATATTCGTGGATCTCAGGTGGGCGGCCCATCCCCTCTCGAACCCAAAACTGTACCGGGAACAAGTACAGTACCCGACAGTAAAACGTGTATATTGCGTTCTGTATGCTCTTCGGTGTTTCAGCAAGGTGGGCGAACAAACGAGCCACACGTGACTCGGTGCTGAGACCCACCCCTCCTCCCTACAGTAACCCGTCTCAGACAGCTTAATCGCCCTACCGACGACTTCTTGTTGTACTCGCTCCATCGCGCACCCTATCCAGTCCCAATACAAACCGCAAGTAAGTGTCACGCCGCCCCCATCATTCACAAACCCACGATAGAGGTCCAGACGGAGACGCCACTCGCTCGACCAGCCGCGCTCCCGTTCGCCCGCCCCATCCAGACGATTACCTGAGCCAGTTGACGCCTGGGACCGCGCTGCACATCTGGTCGACCGAGTGGGCACTGTGTCGGTAGTCGTCGCTCTCCCCCCCCCCCCCCCCCCCCCCCCCCCCCCCCCCC
>JAADYG010000178.1:0-48618 GCA_023338115.1 Phytopythium boreale
TCGCGCGCGCAGCTCCTTCATCTGCCGCTCCGCCGACAGCGAGAAGAGCAGATACGCGAGGTAGTCGGTGATGAAGATGCCCACACCGATCAAGAAGTAGTCGAGCGACGCCTGGTTGAGCTTGGCGCGGTTGACGTTGCCCTCAGTCACCGCGAAGGCGCCAATTGCTTCTCCGAACACGAGCGCGATGCACGGAAAGAGCGCGCCGTTTGCAGTGGCCATGACAACAGCCACTGCCACCATGATCTTGTCTCTCGTCGTTGCAAAGCGGTACAGTGCCGCAAGTGATGCTGGCTTTGCTGTGGACGGTGACGCAGCACGTGCGTCATCAATCTGGCTTCGGCGTGGCCTTGGTGTTAACTTGGAGACCACCAGGCGGACGTTATCGGGGATTGAGCGTGCGCGCGGTGTCTGGAGCTGTGCGTACGCCTCCATGGTGGCGTGGTCCTGCTTCGCGAACATTTTGGGGTATCTGGTCACCCTTCAGCTTCGCTTGACGGTCTTGGTGAGGAAGCTGAAATGACGGACGATCTCACTGTCCGACGGCTGTGAGGAGAAGCCGAGGGAAACCGCGATGACGGTCAATTAACCAAGCAGTGCATCGACGACGGCCCCAACGGTTGTCAGGAATTTGGAGAAATGGCGGTCGCTGGAAAAGCTCGCATTCATCGAGCAAAGGGGAGAACTTGAGAGCCGTTGGACGCTCCCGGAGCATTTTTCATTGGTGCGACTGTCAAATGGGATAGGTTTGCGCAGCGCATCGAGAGTGTTGGTCTTCTTCCCAAGTTGAAGCAGCAATTTTCAAATGATTTCAGACCAATCTAGCTGAAACAACGTTGATTGGCACGATAATGAGCCAATCATCATGTATCATGCTGTCACAGACACAGCAGAGGCAATTGCGACGCGCGTGTTCTTTGGTACCCAGCAGCAGTCTCTCCGGTCGATCCCTGGAGAAGAAAACGCTGTCCAAGAGCTCAGTGAAGCTGTTTCAAAACGACCGCGCGCGCGTCTTCCGAAAACGAAGGATTGCGTTGGACACGGACGCGGTCTCATCTCTCGAGGCCAATCACCAGTCACTGGTCTATTCTTGCGTCGACCCATCAATAATGTCGGGGATCGAATTTTGACGAGCGCATCTGAGACGAACGTTTCCAGAGACGTGGGAACTTGTCCTGTAGGCGGGCTCATCTTGCTCAAACGAGACGCTATTGAGGAGTGCCGCAGCCGCGAGAGTAGCCATGCTGCTCGCCGCACCAGCAGCGACTGTTGGTGTACGGATCGAGGAGAAAGACGGACGGGGCTGTGGCGACAGTCGTGGTCCGAGAAAGGTGGATCAACGGTTGACGGCCGGGGTGAGATTGATGCAACGGTGGTGGGGCCGACACTGGAAGCGCAAGGCGATTGTTTCCCGCACATAGTACTTGCGAGAGGGGGGCGCTGTGGGACGACAGGAACTAGCAAACAGGCAATGTAGTTGAAGGTTGGTGAAGCGTCACCGTGACTCACGAATGCAAGCAGTTAGTGTGCGAGTGCACGTCGAGCCGTCTCGAAATGCCGCTGGGCTCGTCACCCAAACAAAAAATCCGTAATCCAACCGAGAACTGGGCACTAAACAGCAAATTTGATTCTGGCAGCTTCCTAGCACTCCAAAGCAGCGGACACTTGCACGGTGAGAGGCACAAGAAAGCGAATGCAAGCAGTCCATGCCCAAGAAATAAAGGTCGAGGACGGCGAACTGTCGAAGAGCTCCATCCATTTTGTCCAACTCAAACAGTCTCTTTGTACAATACACGCTTTCATAAAATAATATAACTTCATTTTTTAGTATGACGGTGCTCAAAGAACGTAATACCTATTGCAATAGGGCTACTCAACTAAGTCACTTCATTCCGGACATAATTTATGAAGCCTTGCGTGTCTGGCGTTGCGCTCTCACGTTAGACGCGACAGCATACAGTATCAAAGTCAAAACCCGAACACGCCGAAAAAGACTTCCGGTTGGAACGTGCGGCTCCGAGAATGAACGGCGCTGCGACCAAGGCGATCGGCGCGGCCGCCGCCGCGGAAGCCGCCGTTTCGTCGCCGTCGGCCCGCGGAGCCCCCATGCGCGTCGTGTCGCTGCTGCCGTCGGCCACGGAGAACGTCTGCGCCCTGCTCGAGCTCTGCGCCAAGGCGCGTTCCGGTGGTCCCGACCGCGGCGCTCCACTGCCGCAGCTCGTCGGGCGCTCGCACGAGTGCGACTACCCGTCGACGCCCGACGTGCAGTCCCTCCCTGTGCTCACGGCGCCCCGCACGGCCTTCACGAGCTCCGCGGACACGCACAACCAAGTGCGGCAGGCGCTGCAGGAGGCGGCGTCGCTGTACCACTTGGACGCGGCCAAGCTCGCGGAGCTCGCGCCCGACGTGATCCTCACGCAGAGCACGTGTAAGGTGTGCTCGATCGACCTAGCGACGGTGGAGGCCTCGTTGGACCCACTGTGCGCTGCGTCGCCGGCGTCTGCCGCTCTGGAACTCTCGGACGCCATGTGCTCCGCCTCCTTGTCGTCGCCCTTGGCGCCGCACTTGACGCAGATCGTGACGACCAACCCGACGAGTCTGATGGACGCGCTCGTGCGCCAGTTTGAAGAGATCGGAGAGGCGCTTGGCGTTCGTGAGGACGGCGTGGCGCTGGCGCAGGAGAATCTGCGCCAGCTCAAGCAGCTGCAGGCTCGCGCGCACCAGCTCGGCGATGATAAGCCGCGCGTGCTGATGGTCGAGTGGCTGGACCCGCTGTTCATCGGCAAGATGGGCTGGATGCGGGACCTCGTGGAGACTGCGGGTGGCGATGTTGTTGAAACGATGGACAAGGACAGTGCTGGCAAAGTCGACGTCGTGATCGTCGCGCTGTGCGGCTTGGACCTCGCAACGACGCAGAGCGAGATCCGGCAGGGCAAGGTCGGCGACTGGTGGTTCGACCTGCTCGGCAACAAGGACGGCGACCTTCCAGACGTTTATCTGGTTGATGGCACGGCCATGTTCACGCGGCCGACCCGTCGACTGCTATCGGCGCTCGAGTGGCTCGTGAACGTGCTTCATGATCCAGAGGGCGAGTGGGCCGCCTGCTCAGCGTTCCCGTTTGTGAAATACGACGTCTCCAGCGTCTCGTCCACCAAGTCAGCAACGACCGACAAGTCCCTCGAGCTGCTTGAGATCGAGGAGCTCCATCGTGCGGCTTGCGCGAACAAGCAAGCGACGTACATTGACCCCGCGACAGGGTACACGGTGATGACGGCCTACATCCTCAAGGAGCGGCAGGTCTGCTGCGGGAACGGGTGCCGCCACTGCCCGTACGGCCACGCCAACGTCAAGGATCCGTCAAGGAGGAAGAACGCGCTCAAAGAGAACGTTCTGCTCTGTCCGCGCCGGATCAAGTCGTTGGCCAGAGCGGGAACGGTAGGCGGACGCATCATGTGGCCCGAAGGAGCCAAGGATGTGGCTCCTTCGTCGACGTCGCCGAGAGACAACGTCGTCATGTTCTGGAGCGGCGGCAAGGACTCGTTCCTGGCGCTCAGCTACCTGTACGCATCGTACGCGCAGCAGGGGAAGCCCATGCCGCAGGTCGTGCTGCTCACGACCATCGATCCGGAGACGAACGGTGTCCCCATCCAGAATATTGACGTGCAGACCATCGCAGCACAGGCTGAGGCGCTCGAGCTGCCTATTTTCATGGTGTCGGTTGGCTTGGGTGCCGCGTACGCTTCGTGCGTTCGCTCTGCACTGCTGGAACTACCTGCGAAGCTCAAGCTCGAGTCCATCACGGCGCTCGCGTTCGGTGATCTGCACCTCCAAGATATTCGCGACTGGAGAGAGGCGACGTTCGCGAAGGACTACTCGCTTTTGTTCCCCATCTGGAAGAAGGACTACCGCAAGGAGCTGCTGCCCGCGCTCGACGCGCTCTGCCAGCACTCCGGCGCGCGCCTCTTCTACTCAAACGTTGATACGGAGCGAGTCCAGGGCCCCGAGGGCGACGCCAACAAGGTGAAGGTGGGCGCCGCGTACGACTGGAAGAGCGTGGATGCGCTCAACGGCGCGGCGGACAAGCCCGTGGACCTCATGGGCGAGTGCGGCGAGTTCCACACGTGCGTCAGATTCCCCGGCATGTACTGACCGACGACGAACATTCGAGGTCGTCGCGTGCCAACAACCAATTGTTTCAACGAGAATACAGTGAACTGCAACTGTACGTGCAGTGTCGCCGATGATGTCACGGTGACATTGTCACTGCTCTTGCTCTCGCTTCCGCTCCCACGCACGATTAATCACGGTTGAACAGCCTCATCATCTTCTCAGGGACTCATCGCATTGGTTTGAGATGCAGAGAGCACCGACTTTCTCGACGCTGGTGCAACAAGCCCAGGATTTCGTCTCCAGCACCGCGTTCACCCTCGAAACCCGAGCCAAACACCAGCAAACCGAGAAGCTCCGTGCCAACTGACTGCTCGCCGCGTCTCTGGCAGTGACGGCCCATCCTCTCACTTCTCCGCGACATATTCCGAGTGCGCAACTCGATATTTGACAGTCGAATGGCTCTTTTATATGTTGAAGTGGCGAGCTCGCGGAGTGATTGGCTGGCGCACGGATGTTTCCAGCGCTCTCACTGGTCGAGGCCACGCGCCGTACCGCGGAGCTCCATCAATCGCGAAAATGCGGCCTACACCTGCCGTCTCCGCGCCAATCGCGCATGCACTGCAATCCTGCGTGGAAGCCTCGAGATGGGCCACTCAGCGCTTAGTCTACGATTGTGTGGGTTTGACGATTGGTGTCGTGAGCCACTCGGGCGATGACTCGGCAGTAACACGCCCCATTCGTGAATCCTCTGCCTCCGCGACACATCCGACCAGCCAAGTGACTGCCAGGCGAGGGCGATGGCCGAAGAGGACGGTCGTGCACCGCCGGACGGCCAGTACGTGGAGGTGCGCACTCCACGAGGCGACGTCAAGATCGGCCAGCTGAACGATGCCGAGACCACCAAGTCACCAAGCGACAGCAGCACCGACCGCGCTCCGCCCACGCGGTCGGTGTCGCTCATGGATCTCTACCGGTTCGGCAACTCGTTTGACAAGGTGTGCGTGGCGCTGGGCGTGCTCAGCGCCGGCGCCAACGGCGCGCTCTTCCCGTTCATGGCGCTCGTCTTTGGAGACGCGGTGGAGGGCTTCATGAACGCTGACGGCAGCGTCGACCGCGACGTGGTGAACCGAGCCGCGCTCAACTACTGGCTGATCGCCATTGGGCTCTTCCTCACCGAGTTCGCGTCCTACGCGCTGTTCTCCATCACGGCCGAGCGACAGATGAAGGCGCTGCGAGAGGCGGCGCTACGCCACATGCTGCAGCTTGACATCGCGTGGTACGACTCGCACGAGGTGCTGCAGCTGTCGAACCGGATCACGGGCGACACGGTCAAGATCAAGGACGGCATGGGCTACAAGCTCGGCGACTCGGTCAAGTACTTGGCACAGTTCGTGGCTGGCTACGCGATCGGATTGGTGCAAGGCTGGGATATGAGCCTCATCATGGCCTGTGTGATGCCGCTGAGCGCCGCCTCGCTCGGATACCTGCTCACGACCGCGACGAACCGCGCCATCCACGCCTACCAGATCTACGCTGAAGCCGGCGCGGTGGCGGAGGAAACTCTTGGCGCGATCCGCACGGTCGTGTCGCTCAATGGCGAGAAGCGAGCCATTGAGAAGTACAGCGAGCGCGCTAGGGCAGCTGAGCGCGAGAACATCAGCCTCGCCAAGTCGACAGCCGTCGCGTTTGGCGTCTTCTTGGCGACGGTGTGGATCATGTACTCCGTGGGACTCTGGTACGGCGGCTCCCAGGTGGCAAAGGGCAACGCGACACCTTCTCACGTGTTTCAAGCGTTCTTCGCCGTCCTCGTTGGCACCTTCTCCCTCGCTCAGGTCTCGCCCAACATTTCTGCCGTCGCGGAGGCCAAGGGAGCCGCTGCTGCGCTGTACGATATCCTCGACACCAAGCCAGCGATTGACACGTCCAGCAAAGTCGGCTTCATCCCAACCGCACGCAGTACCGGCGAGATTGTCGCGACGAAAGTCAACTTTTCGTATCCGAGTCGACCGGACGTGCAGATCCTGAACGACTACAGCTTGACGATCAAGAGCGGCCAGACTGTCGCGTTCGTCGGGCCGAGCGGAGGTGGCAAGAGCACGCTTGTCGCGCTCTTGGAGCGGTTCTACGACCCCACGAGCGGCTCAATCTCTCTCGACGGCCACAACTTGCGAACGCTCAACGTGCAATGGCTACGATCGCAGATCGGGCTTGTCTTGCAAGAGCCCGTGCTGTTCGCGATCACAATCTTCGAGAATATTGCCTCTGGAGCGCGTCAAACCGGCGAGGTGACGCGCGAGCAAGTGGTTGCGGCCGCCAAGCTGGCAAACGCGCACACTTTCATCATGTCGCTGCCGGAAAACTACGAGACGCTCGTTGGTGAGAAGGGCGTGTCCCTGTCGGGCGGCCAGAAGCAGCGCGTCGCGATCGCCCGCGCCATTATCCGCGACCCGTCGATCCTCGTGTTGGATGAGGCGACCAGCGCGCTTGACAGCGAGAGTGAGCGCGTGGTCCAGGCGGCGCTAAACGACTTGATGGAGGCGACGACCATGACGACGCTGGTGATCGCACACCGCCTGAACACGATCCGACACACTGACAAGATCGTGGTGGTCTCGGAAGGCCGCGTCGTCGAGGAAGGCACGCACGACGAGCTGGTTGCGGTTGCGAACGGAGTGTACCGGAACTTGTATGTGATCCAGAACGAGCAACAGACGCAGGAGGAGGTAGAAGTGGCGGTGGCGCGTGCCTTGACAGTCGTGAGCGGCGACGCTGCCAAAGGTGCTGGTGAGCACACGAAAGACGCCTCCAGCGCCGGTATGCGTGCTGGCGCCAGCTCGGTCAGTGGTGAAAAGCAAGAAGGCGTCACGAGCGAGGAGAGCAACCGCAAGTTCACGCTTCTGGATGCGATGCGGCTGAGTCAGCCAGAGCGAGGCGCGTTCATTTCTGGAATGGTCGCGGCGGCGTTGAACGGCTTTGCGCTGCCGATTTCGGCCGTGCTCGTCAGCGACCTCTTGTCGACCATGACCATCAAGTACACCGAGTACCAGTCAAGCCATGACCAGTCCGTGCTCGACCTGTTGTTCCGTGAGGTGCGCAAGTACGCGATCTGGTACCTCGTCGGCGCGGTCGCCATCATGGTCGTGACTGCCGTGCAGACCTTTGCGTTCAAGTACATGGCCGAGAAACTCACGTCTCGACTACGCGACATGCACTTCACTGCGCTTTGCCGCCAGCGCATCGCGTTCTTCGATGAACAGAGCAACACGACGGGTGCCTTGGCCGCCGATCTGGCCACGCACGCGACGAAAGTGAGCCTCATCTCTGGCGACGCGCAGGGCCGCGTGGTGCAGGCCATCTTCACCTTCTTTGCCGCCTTCGTCATCTCTTTCTCGACCGGCAGCTGGCTGCTCACCCTCGTCATGATGGCCGTCTTCCCGCTGCTGATTGCTGGTCACATCGTTCACACCAAGGCGGCTCACAAGCCCAGTGGCGTTCTGTCCGATGAGCTTGCAGAGGTCGGAGCCTTAGCGTCGGAGGCGCTCACGAACATCCGAACAGTGCAGTCGCTGGGTCGCGCGGACCAGATGGGCCGCCAATTCTCTGAAGCGCTCATCAAGCCGCTCAAGAGCGGGCGGCGAGAGGCGCAGATGGACGGGTTCGCGCTCGGATCGAGCTGGTTGGCGCTCATGGGCGCGTACGGCCTCATGTTCTGGTACGGCGGGAAGCTGGTGGACGACGGCGACATCTCGTTCGCGGAGCTCATGCGCACGATGCTCGCCGTCATGATGGCCTCGCAGGGTATCGGCAGCGGGGTCACGTTCCTCGCGGACTCGCGAAACGCGCTCAAGTGTGGCGCCGGCATCATGGAGCTGCAAGACTCCGCCTTACGCAACGCTGCGGACGGTCTCAATCGCGATGCGGGCTCGACACTCGCGACTGTGAACGGCACCATCGAGTTCCGGGACATCCATTTCCGGTACCCGACCCGGCCGGAAGTGACGGTTTTCAACGAGTTTAACGTCACGATCCAAGCCGGGCAGACCGTGGCGTTCTGTGGCCCCAGCGGCGGCGGCAAGAGCACGTGCATCTCGCTGATCGAGCGCTTCTACGACCCCGTGCACGGCCAGGTGCTGCTTGATGGTGTCGACACAAAGAAGCTCAACATCCACTGGCTCCGCAGTCAGATCGGCCTTGTCGGTCAGGAGCCAACGCTGTTCATCGGCACGATTGCTGAGAACATCGCCATGGGACTCGACTACACGCCGAGCCATGAGGTGATCGAAGAGGTGGCAAAGATGGCGAACGCCCACGACTTCATCACGCGCTTCCCCGACGGATACCAGACTCAGGTGGGGTTCAAGGGTGAGCAGTTGTCGGGTGGCCAGAAGCAACGTATCGCCATTGCGCGTGCGATCCTCAAGAACCCGAACATTCTGCTGCTGGATGAGGCGACGAGCGCGTTGGACTCGGAGAGCGAGAGGATCGTGCAGGAGGCGCTGGACAAGGTGGTGGCGCTGAAGAAGCGCACGACGATCATCATTGCGCACCGTTTGTCGACGATCCGCAAGGCGGACAAGATCTGTGTGGTGAGCGGCGGGAAGATCGCGGAGCAGGGCTCGCACCAGGAGCTGATCGCTCGGAACGGGATCTACGCGAAATTAGCGAACCGCGGTGTCGATCTGGACTAGAACGGGATAAGCATGGTAATGCATACTGCATTTCACACCTCCACATTGCATCACGAGCACAGCAGTTGTGAAAATGATGCCAATTACTGCATACCTGCTACGGAATGCTTGCCGCTGGGTCCACAGACGTGAAGATGCTGTATATCCTCTTGGATAGCGCGCGTTCGAAGCGCACGTTGTGCAGCTTGTCCGTGAGCAGATCCGCCTTGTCGGCCTGGGTCAGCGTCGGGTCGCGGTACGCGCGCATGAGCGACTCAAACGTCGGGAAGTGGTCCATCAGGCTCTGCGCCTTGTCTTCGCTCACGCCCGGGATGGTCTGCAGCATGCGCAGCCACGCGTTGGCGAAGTTGTTCGCCGTCACGCCCGACGCCCCCACTCGGAACGAGTGCAAGCGAGGCACGCTCTCGAGAAATTCCTCTTCGTTCGACTTGCGGGTGGCTGACACGACCATCTCACGCGCTACCATGGCCACGTACGACGCGCTCGCTTCCGAATCGCACGTGAACTGTTTGCCGTGTTTGCAATCGCAACAACAATAAGCATGTGAGGCACAACAGGAGGATACCGGACGGGCGTCAGGACAATATCGCCGAGCTTACCTTGGTGTGGGCGCCAAGGTCCATGAACAACTGGAACGCAACCTCGTTCAGGTCCGCAAAGGAGATCTCGGGCAGGTCGCTGGCAGCGATTAGCAGCTCTGATTGCGTTGCTTGGCTGCTTTCGGGAGCCGAGCGCTGATTCTTGCGAGTATCCTTCTTGTACTCGACAAGCGCGTGGTCCATCTTCTCCACGATCACGAAGATTTGTGCGCCGCCACCTCGTTCACTGGTCGCGGCACTCGACTGCCATCTCTCCTCTACGAGCCGGGTCAGGAACTCGACTCTGGCTGTTAAGCCAGCGTACGTTTCCTCAAGCAGCAGCTTAAGAAACGCATGTGCGTCGAAGTAAATGGCGCACGCGCACGCGGCTGTAGACGCCGGCGTGCTGCTGGTTCCTGCGGGCCGCGGGTTGGTCGAAGCGCCGGCGCATCGGTCCAGCACGACCACCCGGGGGTACCTGCAGTCAAAGCTGGGGAGAAACTCGACCGACAGGGGCTTCCCGTTGTACACATGCGTCCGTAGTGCCTGTCGGACTGTTTGTCCGGCCTCCGATTCGTCCAACGACCGCTCCAGTCGAACGAAAATGCTGGCGGCTGTCGCACCGCCGGGTATCCTTGGTGCTGTAGGCTGCTTAGTGGCACGTGTCCGCCCAGGCGACGGCGCTGGTTGACGAGAAGTGAGCGGCGCTGGTGACGCGAGTAGCACCGTCGTGGTCTGCGAAGCTGGCGAACTGGCCACTGGCGGCTGCTTCCGTTTCTTGGGCGGTGGCATGCGGACGGCTACATGATCAACTCTTGAGAGCGAGAAGTCGAGCGAACGCGGAGGCGAACGAGCAGGTGACGGCGGAGGCAGTCGCTCTATCGCCACACGTCGCAGACCTGTAGAGAAGATCTCGTCATACTCCGCGTCGCTGTCAGAATGCCCGTCCGAGTCGAGATTCACGATCGTGACCGAGTCGTCGCTGTCCTCGTACGTGACTGACCGCCGCGCCTCAAATAGTCCAGAGGGAGATGATGCAGCAGGTAACAACGCCGGACTGAAATCGCGGGCAGCAGTAACGGCGCTGGTCAATGCAGGCGCGGATGGAGACGGCGTCGATGTCAGATCGACGATGCTGACGCGGCGATCGCTGCTAGTACCCGCGCGCTCACCTCGCTGAGGTGTAAAGACCCCAGCACCAACATATAACGCGCTTGGATTCTCCTCGCGGCCGCGAAAGCGCGGAGAAGGCGACTCTCGTGGCGGCGTGATGAGCTCGATGACCTCCGCGGTTGCGCTTCTTGGCGGCGTCGCTGCGGCTTCTGCGCGCCGCTTGTCCTGCTTCTTGGAGTCGCTCGTGGGAATCCCGAGCTCCTCCAGCAGCTGTTCGATCTCGCCGTCGCTGTGCTCGTCTCCGTCGGCCGTCAGCGCCTGCCGACGCCGCCGACCGCGCGGCGTCTCGTCCATTTTCGAAGTTGGAGAATTTGAAAAAAATGTGCAGTGACGCAGAATTACGTCGCGCGCGGTAAAACGAGGGTTACAATGGGTACGAAGGTTACAATGTAACCACGGGATATGAATACATTCGTAACCAACACAGCTTTCTGTCGTGGGCTGTACTGCGTAATCTTTGTGTGCACTTCATGTACCGCTTGAGATCGCGCGACGCTAAAAATAGCCCCCCCCCCCCCCCCCCCCCCCCCCCCCCCACCCCCCCCACCCACCCCACACACACCCCCACCCCCACCCCCACGTCCAGGAGCTCCTGGCGGTGAGCGGCGACGTGTCGGGGGTGACTGTCGTCGCGTGGGATCACCACCGGTGGGCTCTCAACAAAATGGCGGACACGCTGGCGAATATTGCGATGGACGAGCCTACCCTACCACCTACGGAAGATCACACGGACCGGCCGCACTCGGGGCGATGGACACGTGTGCAAGCAGCTCTACCAGGTGACTGGGAACACTGGGCGGAGAGGCAAGGAGAGAGAATGGGCTAACCAGCGCTCTCAATGGTGGCCACCTGTTCCACCTAGTGGACACCCGCGCAACAGGCTAGCTGCGGACGACCGAGCCGAAGCTAGAGGATATTTCGGGTCGTAGTCTCTGCTAATGAACCAAATATACCGTACTGAAACAGCAACGACGTGTCGGGGGTGGGCGGCGCTGGGTGGTCACCGGGAGAAGGGGGAGTGAGACCACAGACGGAGACGGGAGCGAAGTCACACAGTGTGCATGCACGCATACTGAGCACAAGGTGAAGAAAGTGAAGTTGCTGATACAGTAGTGAAACCAAGTAGACCACTTCGGAGTTGCACCAAGCATTATTCAGCCGACCCAAGGTACCTAACCGCGGCACGGCATCAGGTCCCGAGCGGACCACTTCAAGGCGTTGCCATCACAAAGGCGTTACAGTCACATTGCACGAATGCAAAGGTAGATTATTGCCGTGGTAAGCAGTCCGCGTCCGGCAATCAACGCATTGCAACGAGAGAAGAAGCACCGGAACAACTCGGCGCTGCGATCAGTCGCCCACATCTAAGACTTGCATCACATCACTGCAGGTAGAAGTCGTGGCACGTCACGCGTACTCGACGCATGGCGTCGCAGCGGCAAGCTCGAAAATGTGCGAGAGCACGTGGCGGTCCATTGTCAAGGCCGCGAACCTGCGCGCTTCGGAGCTCGGAACTCGCCTTTTCGCGTCGCGATCGATGCCGCTATCCACTCGCGGGCGCGGCGAAAAGACGCTGAGTAACGCGAGGCGGCAAGCTAGGTGGAGCGGCTCGATCGCCACCGGCAGCAACGTATTGTCAAAGCGCGCCAGCACGTTGGCGTCGATGGCCTTGTACACTTCGTAAGGCACCCGCACGCACACGAACTCAAGCGTGCGATTCCGTTGCAGCATGTCGGCGATGCACTTGACTTGGGTGGTCTCAGATTGCAGCGTCGCATCAGCTAGCGCGCAATCGAGGCGCTTCAGAGTCTTGGCAAGGCGCGTTCCACCATCAGACAGCTCGGGTGCGAGTGCAGGCAGGTCCGTCACATGCCAGATGATCTCCTCAACGCGCAGCTCGCTGTCGTGTTACGCCTCCAGGAAAGCGCTCGCGTCGACAATGCCCTCGTCAATCATGAGGCACTCCAACTTCGGACAGCAGCGCACAGTCGCGGCTATCGGTACAGGCCAATCACGTCGCAAGGAGAGCTGCAAACGCGCCAGAGGCGGCCCAACCAGCTCTAGAAAGCGCTCAAGACCAGCGTCTGCCTCCGTGGCACAGTCAAATTGGAGGTGGAGGCTGCTCACGCGTCCGTTCGACCGCGGGACGTCGGTAGATAGAATAACATCCGCTCGACGCACCTGGCACAGACCGTAACCAGGGATGACGACGCGCACCAGCTCTGGATTAGCAGCGAGATCGTCAATCACCTTGACGCCGTGGACGTCATAGGGCAACGTCCAGTCAGACGACTCGGTCGGTAAGTCCTCTTCGGTGTCCGTCGGGAGAAGGTTCGCCCACGTTCCTCGCTTCAGCATCGCGGTCGCATGCATATCCAAATTGACTCCAGCCGCATCAGATACAGCACCACTAACCAGCGTACTAATCGGATCTGGTGAACCCAGCACCTCCGCAATACCGTCGGCATCAGCCGCAGGCATATACGCCATCGAAAGGGTGACGGTAATGATCGACGAATGGCTTCTCGCATAGTCCGAGAAGAGCGCGTACGCCAGCCACTTCCAGATCCAAGCTCGCTTGAGAGGTGCTGTCATGAACCAATCCAGCGTCACCTCGAACGAATTTGTGGTCTGCGCGTTGGCAACGGCCGAGCAAACGCGCGCGATCTCTGCACCGCACTCTTCTTCCCTACTCAGATGGATCAGTTCCGGCACCGCCCGCTTCTTTGCTGAGCAACCACTCGCACAGAGGATGCACTCGACGACTCTGCCGAACCGCTGTACTTCACTGGACGCGAGGCGATGAAGCGCCATCCGCAAACTGCGGCTTTACTGTGATCTCAGAGAACGTGCTGACTCTGCTCAGCATCATGTCTTCGGCCATCGTGACCATGTCTTGATCCATGTTGTCCGTTGAAACGTCGAGCGCGATTGGCCCGAGCGTGAACGCGCAGTCCAGTCCAACTGCCGAGGCGACGTGTTCCACTGGGAAGCGCCGGCTGCCGTATTCATTGCGAAGCGCTAGCATCAACCGCCACCACCTCTTGGAGTCGGGTTTCCATCCCAACCAGCAAATCTCCAGTGTCACTGGGATGTCCATGTCTTTCCCAGCCAAATCCCATCGGTATCGACTGCCCGGATGTCCGCGCCGCCGTTCAGGCTTGCCGCTCGATGCTGTATACATCACTGTGGGTTTCCCGTGACGGTTGACTGCGTTCACGTCAGCGCCGCTTTCCGCGAGGTAGCGCACAACGTCGACCGTGTCTCTCTCCGCTGCAGCCATTAGCGGCGTCCGTTCGCCTACAGTCGGGGTGTTTATATCAGCACCGCGGTCGACAAGACACCGCACGGCATCCAACGCGGCTTCTTCGGCGGCAAACATTAGCGCTGGCCGCATACAGTTTGCGACTGCGTTGGCATCTGGCGACGGTGCATGCATCGTTACCAGAACGTCAGCGGATCCTTCTGCGTCGTGTGCCCGCGGCGCCGGTCGTCGCAAACTCGGCGATCCGAGAGCAGACACGCGAGCATCTGAAAACGCAGCCAGCAATGGTGACAAGGCGGGTGTCGGCAATGAGATCGAGCTTCATTGGGAAGCGCCAGACACTGTGCTGATCTTGTCACCGAGACGCTTGGGGCCGACGTGGATCTACACGGAGGGCATCAACAGCCCGTCCGGCACGATCGACAGCTCCAACGTGCTGCCCGTGCCCGATGGCATGACGTACACGTCCGACCCGCTGTCCAACACGGAGGCGTACTGGACGGCATTCAACGCGAGCAAGTACACGTCGCTCAAGGAGCTGGCGTTCGCGACAGCGCAGGCGGAGACTACTGTAGAAGTCACATGACATCCGACTTGCCCGTCTTGGCTGCGTACATCAGCGCCGTTGACGACGAGGTAACAGGCGACCACTGCCCTGGCTGGTTTGGCTGCAACCGTCAGAGGCGTACGCGTGCACTGGTCCAGAACATCTACAGGCACGCAACCTGCACCAATTCTCCCACACGCTCCAAGTCGCCTGATTGCGCCGTATCCAGCAGCTGTGCTGCTCCATCTTGTTGGTGTCAAGTGGCCTTGAGAGTGCTGTGATCGCGAAGTCTTGGCGATTGCTCTTCACATCAACGATCACGTTGCATTCGACAGAACGCCACCGTTGCGTTCGATGGTTGGCGTGCAATGATCCGCCGGTCTGGTATTTCGTGTGGTGGTGGTACACGTTCCGGGCGAAAAGTCACGATCCAAGAGGGCTGGCGTTACGCAGCCGCGTTTGGTTTAACTTCAGAAGGAGGTGACTGTATCTGCTTGCTGTGAATTCGCTGTCTTGCCCATTTACTTGTCTTCGCTCTGCTCTTCGCCTTCCGCCTGTTCCTCGTCCTCTTCTTCCTTCTCCTCGACGATCGTCACCTTCACCCTGTGCCACGCGTTGTTCAGCACGCCGCGCATGTTCCAGATCGGCGCAATCGTGTCTGGCTGTACGTTGTACGACGAGTCGACGGCTTTGCATGAGATGTCGAGGCTCGTCGTGCCCGGCGGAACCTCCACATCGAGCTCCCACGGGGTCCACGCCCACGCGCGGTTGTACCGCTGACGCTTCCCCGACTCGTTGAGCTCCGCCGGCGTCCACGTCTTGCCGGCGTCCACCGACACATCCACGCGGATGATGTTACGGCCGCCACCACTCCACGAATACCCCTTGACAGTCACGAACGTGCTGTCCGAAGCGTCTTCCACGACGTGGATCGCTCCGTTCTTCGGCTCCGTGATCGCCGACTGCACCGGCAGCTCCTGGATCGACTCGCCCGCGAACTTCCAGTAGTCGTCGCGCGAGTAGTCCACGTTCGGCGGAAAACCCTTATAGTCGCGCTGTTGCCAGAAGCTCGGGCTCTCCTCGCGTGCGAGGATGATGCGATGCACGAACTTGACGTTCCGGGCTCCGACCGTTCCTGGGACGACCACACGCAGAGGATACCCGTGGTCGCGAGGGATCGGCTCGCCGTTCATTTCAAACGCAAGAAGCACGTCCTTTCGCGGGTCGAGCGCCGTCGCGACTGGAATCGACGCGCCATAGGATTTGCCCTCCGTATCAACGTCGAGTCCTTCGAACTGGACGTGCTGGATCACCGAGTTGCAGTCGTCGCAAGCCTCCATGTTGTCCGCGACGGCACAGTCGTGGTCAACGCAGCAGTCCTCGTCCGTGATGCCAACGCTCGCGAGCACGTCGGACAGCAGGACGCCAGTCCAGTTGGCCGTCGACAGCGCAGTTGTGTCCCAACTCAAGCCATTGACCTGCTTGACCCCCGACATCTCCGCCCGCCGGTTGCCCGCGCACTGGATGGTCGTCGTCACGGTGTGGTGCTTGAACTTGGTCTTCAGCTCGTCCAAAGTGAACGCGATCTCTTTTCCTGTTCAGTACCACGGACACCACTTTAATTAGTTCAATGGAGATCTGACGCACCAGAAAGAAGCGTAGGACCCACCTTTTCCGATGCCGATGCCCGAAATTTTGAGCCGGTAGTCGTCCATGTTGACTTCCGGCACGGGGAGATGGTTGCGCACGAAGAACAGGTCGTTCGGCGTGATGAACGCCTCCATGAGCAGCTCGGCGGGCGGCTCGGCGTTGAACGGCATGCTCGAGTTCACCTTGAGTGCCGGATGTCTCTGCGGGTCGCGGCTGTACGGCCCGTCGCCGTAGCGCTCCTTCCGCAGCCTCTCCAGCATCGCCACGTCCTCCTCCCTCAAGTTGCCGATCCGCAACCCCTCCAGGATCTCGTGCACGTCGGCGTGGTTGTGCGCAGCGTAGAGCTGCCAGAAGGGCTCGATGGAGCTGCCAGCCGCCAGCAGGATCTTGGTGCCGCCCGGGTGCGACGCGATGAACCGGGTGATGTCGTACACGCCGTGCTTGTACACGACCCACGTGCCGTTCTTCTTGGCGCCCGTGTGCGCCTGCACCTCCTCGAACGAGAAGGTCGGCAGCGCCGGATCGCGCTGGCCCGGCTCTCTCTTCGGCTTGTCGCCGTCGCTAGTCGCCTCCTCGCACCTGGCGCTCGCATTTCTCTGCGTACCAAGCGCTAACCCCGCGCCTGCGATCGCTAATCCACCCGCCACCGCCACCTTCCATCCGACCGGTCGCGAGACCCAGCGGCGCTGGTACAGCCGCCCGGGCGCCTCAAACCGCGCGTACCGACGCTGATAACGGCCGGGAGCGCCCGCCCACGGCCACAGAGTCGACAGCGCGGGCACCGCAGCGCGCGGAAGAGCGGTCGTCGCGTGCCGATGCATTAGGTACAGAGGTGTCGGCTTTTCTTGTTGGATTTCCCGTTTTGATGGATGGAGACGAAAAGGGGCGTACACTTCTTTCGTTTACGGTACTGTGGTACGTACACTCATCTCGCTTCAGCTCGCGAGTGATGATCGTCATGGGGGAAAGGGGGGAAGGCACAGAAGGCCATCATTCCGAAGTGACGGTTTTCGTTGACAAGCCAATCAGAGGCGTGTAAACAGCTTTTGAGCCAATCGGAGCGAGTAAAAGCACCCTCCACCGGCGGAATAACCCTAATGCATCCACAAAATGACCAATCAGACCGACAATGGCCACGCGGTCGCGTTGTTTAGTGAATCGCGGTCGTAAACGGCGCGGACCGAGGGTTACGCTCCCGTGTAACCCCTCCCGTTTGACCATCATTCCTGTCTCTTCTGCACCGCTGATTTTTAGATCATCCATCCGTCTGCATCATTCCGGAATTTCTCGGCTTCCACCCCTTCGTTCTCCTCCTTCCCTCCCTCTCTTCACACATCCCACGAGCCAAGACGATGGTGTCTGTGACGACGTCCTCGACGGTGGCGGTGGTGTCCGCGGCGGCAGCGGTTTCGCTGGCGCTGTACGCGCTCAAGCTGCGCGCGGAACTGGTCGCGTTCCAGGGCAAGAAGACGGTCACGACCAAGAAGACGGTCACATCGTACCGCAACGCCAACGGCGAGCGCCTGTGGACGGCCGAGGAGCTGATTGCGGCGCGCCGCTCAATCTTCCCGGAGAGCTACGACCCGGCGCGCAAGGTGCCGCGCGAGATCGTCGACCGGATGCTCGAGGCCGCCAACTGGGCGCCCACGCACGCGCGCACCGAGCCGTGGCGCTTCGTTGTATTCGACACGCCCGAGTCGCTCCTGCGCCTCGGCCAGCTTCAGGCCGAGATCTACAAGAACATGGTGCCGGCCGACAAGTTCCTGAAGAAGAAGTACAACAAGGCCATCGAGAGCAAGACGCAGTCGTCGTACGTGATCGCCATCTGCATGGAGCGCCAGAAGAGCGAGAAGCTGCCCGAGTTCGAGGAGGTCGCCGCCGTCGCGTGCGCCGTGCAGAACATGCACCTGGTGGCCACGGCGCACGACGTCGGCGCGTACTGGAGCTCTGGGCCGCCCGTCACGGCGTCGCCCCAGATGAAGGAGTTCCTCAAGCTCGGCGAGAAGGACAAGTGCCTCGGCCTGTTCTACGTCGGCTACCCCAGCGGGCCGCACCCCAAGGGCGCCCGCAAGCCCATCGCCGACAAGGTCCAGTGGATCTCGCAGTAGACGACGACGTTCCCTAGCGTTTAACTTTTTTGCACGGCTCGTAGGGGCCGTCTTTAGACGCCAATCAGGCACGGAATACAGTGGCGATTGGCTCGTGCGTTCGTTCGACTAGAGGAAGCTGTTGTTTGCCGTTGAACAGGCCTTGTCCTCGACGTCAGCTAGCTTCCAGGTCAAGATCATTCGAGACAAACAGTACTTTGAAGTACCAGGTAGTACCGTGACGTTCTTGTTACAGCAGCCACATGCACAGTTTGTCAGTTGCTGTTCGCGTTGCCCACACTCTCTCTCCTCATTGGTCACAATCCTTTCCCATTTTCGCCCAATGATTGCGTAGGTAGTACCGCTTGAATACCGATATCATACTGTTGAATACCGGTATAACCGAGTCGACGCGTCGGTCGCGGCGCCGACCGGCCGACACGTAGACAGTCAGTCGGTCGGGCAGACGGACAGACCGCGAGCGACGTCAAAGCCCAAACGGCCGGAAGCCCCCGCCAGTTTCCTTGTTCTCCTCCCGTCGCTTCCCCCGTACACATCCACCCACACACACTTCCTCCCAGAAGACGATGGCGCTGACGGAGCTGCAGGTGGTGGCGGGCGTGGTGACGGCGCTGACGATCGCGCTGCTGGTGATGGCGGCGCGCGTGCTGATGCCCAAGAAGGTGACCGACATCGACGAATCGCTCGAGGCCATGATCAACGGCTTCGACTTCTCGCTGCCCGACGAGGTAGAGACCTACCGCAAGTTCAAGGCCGAGCACGCCGGCGAGCCCGACAAGTGCTTCCAGATGCTCTTCCGCCGCGCCGTGGCCGACATCCCGCTCATCCGCAAGATCCAGTCGGAGAGCGCCGGCATCCAGCGCCTGCGCAAGAACGACATCCTCAAGGACGGCTCCTTCCTCAGCTACAAGATGGCTGAGGAGCTGATCAACGAGGAGATCAACGACGTGCGCCGGGAAGCCGAGGCGCTCAAGCCCGGTACGTGAACCTTGTGTCGTCTTGTTGATCCCCATAACGCATAGTACTTACGCCTGCTTGCTCTCGGACCGACAGGTGAGGGCTGGCCCGACAAGATCTTCCCGCAGGCCGTGCAGTTTATGAACCAAATGGCCGAGCAGCAGATGGCCGCGCAGCGGAAAGCCGCCGAGGCGCAGATCAAGGCCATGCAGCAGGCGCAGATGCAGGCGCGCGCGCAGGCCGAGGCCGCCGCCGCCGCAGTAGAGAAGATCGAGAAGGAGGCCGGCGCCGCCGACGAGGAGACGCTGCGAAAGCGGAAGTAGGCGAGCTCCAGCCCCTCTTGTTGCGTGTACCATCCCGGGTTTCTTCTAATCGAGAACTCACCACGAGGTCAGTCCATTCCAACACTTTGCGTGGCTTTCGTGCTTCAGTTCATGTCTTGTTTGTGTCGGATACACAATCCAAACACAGCGGCCGCGATAAACACGCACCTCCACGTCTATTGCGCGTCACTACATCGCATCGGATGACAGGGCGCGCGCTGTCTGCAACGCCCGGTTCACGGCCGCAATGTGGCGCAGCGTCTCGCTCTGCACTTGGCTCAGCATCTCTGGCGACAACGCCGACACAAACGGGGTCGCAGCCTCCGAGTCCACTGGACGACGCTCCTGTGAGTCGAACGCGACGCTTTGCAGACCCGGCTCGGCGCTGTCTGCCTCGGTATTGAGTCCGCACCGAACGCTAATCCGCTTCAGCTCCTGCTGCGTGATCTCCTGCACGTACTGACGCCGGCGGAAGCGCTCCATGCGCTCGTCAAGCGTCGCGAACGCCCAGTCGGCGAACTCAAGCGCGCGGTGAATGTACATGCGCTGCCTCAAAGGCGCCGCGACTAAGGTGGTCAAGCCCGACGAGCCGTCCGGAAAGAAGAACTTGCACGTGTCGTCGTCCTGCTGCACCTGCAGGATCGTGCGGTCCGCGAAGACGACGCGCACCTTGCCGTCATGGAACGCGCGAAAGCGGCCGTGCTCGTTCTCAACCTCTTCAACGATGGTGGTTGACGCGTCGACTTCCGAGTACTGCTCGAATGAACAACAGATAGTATGGGAAGCATTAGAATCCATGGTAGCTAGAGTTTTGTCAATGGCACCGATTCAATTGGCCGCACCTCGGGGTCCTCTAAGCCCGGCATTGCCTCGGCTCGGTCGACACTCCTGAAGGCTTGAAAAAGGTATTGCGTGTGCTGACACAGCGACAGGAGCGTCGCACTGCGCGGCACGTAGGAAGCAGGAAGCAGTTAGTGCCCTCTCTCACTCATAACCTCCAGGAGGCCATCATGCAGTATCAGCAGCGTGCGTAATCTGCGTACCTTGATCCGGCCTCTGCAATGAAGGCGGTCGGTGGAATGGTCTCCATGGTGAACTGTTGCAGTAGTCGCCCTGACGCATGTATCCACTTGAAAAACTCGCCCCGGCACGCTAGAACCGACTGCTCGCGAGGCGAGTGGATCTGTACAGCACACGCAAGACCCACAGCAGTAAAGTTAATTTAGCAAAAGAGCTGCCGACAGTACCTTCCGGACTGGTTAGCATGTCACGTACCAGAATCCCGGAGCAGCCGGTCCTCGGCATGAAAAACGTGGATTCGTCCTCTTGAATCTCGACGGCAACGCGCCGGTAAAACTGTCTGGACGGCATCGTCGCAACGCGCAGGATCTCGGGAAGCGGTATGCCGTGATTGGCACTCGTTGTTGCCGCCAATGCCTGCGGTGCGATGGCGGAAAACCCTGGGCGAGCAGTAAACGCGGACGACACGGGGAGCGCGCTCGTGACGCTGTACCGGTCCTCGTCAACCTCGAAGTCGAACGTCGGCCGGCAGTCATTGTCGAACGCCGTCTTGGTACGCAGCAGGATCTCAACCGGCAGCGCAAACTGCTCGGGGACGCACGCGACCACGACGGTCTGGTGCACTGTCGTGTAGTGGGCGAAGGCCGAGTCGGACGGGTCCTCCTGCTCGTCCTTCGAGTCGATAGACGCCTTCACTTCCGCAAGGAAGAACAGGTCTGCGAGCAGACCACTGGCGTGCAGCCTCACGCGTGCGAGTCCCTCGATCGACTGCAGCTCGAAGCACTGATCGCGCGAGTTGTACAGCTTGTCCATGTAGAACGTGCCGCTTCCGGGCCACCGCGCTCGGTTTGACCGCAGTCGCCGCTGGTACCGCACCGCGTGGCTGTCTACAAGCGCCAGGTGTAGATACGGCTGTGCATAAGGCGCGGCCGTGTGCCACGCGAACCGATTCCGCAGCGCGACGGCGTCCTGGACCAGCTCCCGGTGGGCGGACAGCGCCGTCGGCGACAGGTGCCGCGTGAGTGCGCCGCTGGGCTGGATGTACGAGTACGCATGGCCCGCGGGCTCGACCACGACCGTGTGCGTCTCGTGCGTGTTCCTGGCGTAGCAGCCGACCGTTGTGCCGTCCTCCAGCACCACGCAGCGCCGCCGCCGGGTGCCATTCGCAAGTGGTGCCATCTTTGGAGGTGTGGTTGCGACGTTCAAAAACTGGCGACGTGCGTTATGCACTGGCGCTGACGGTACTCTTGATTAGTTGCATGTTTAGAGGTAAACCTTTGCCCACGTATATTACTCCATAATCGTGATCGAACAGGTTGCTGATTCAAGGGGTTGAACTTGGAGTGATGGTCGTTTCCGTGCACTTGTGCCGCCCGCGTTTCAACGTCAGTCGCTGATTCGCCGAGAGAGGAGAAAGTGCGCGTGGTCAGAAGGGAAAGCGGTGGGATGAAGACGTTCGTGAACGGCAAGATCTGGCAGTGGCGCGGGGGCGCGGACGACTACGCGCACGCGTTCGCCGAGTGGATGCTAGTGTCGGACGAGGGCGAGATCCTGCGCGTGGGGTCAGGCGCTTTGCCCGCCGAGGCGATGGCCGTGGATGTTCCCCGCGAGGACTTGAAGGGCCAGCTCGTGCTCCCGGGGCTCCACGACTCGCACATCCACGCGTACGGACTGGGGGAGAGCGCCGAGTACCTCGACCTGTTCGGCTGCGAGTCCTTCGAGGACTTCGCGGCGCGACTGGCCAAGTATGACGCGCAGTACCCGGACAAGGCCTGGATCGTGGGCTTTGGCTGGGCGCAGGACAAGCTCTCCCCGTCAGCGCGGTACCCGTCGCGCCACGACATTGACGCCGTGATCAAAGACCGTCCCGTCATCCTGCACCGTGGGTGCTGGCACATTGCTGTTGTCAATACCAAGGCGCTCGAGATCGCGGGTGTTGATGTCACCCAAAAGCACCACGAGATTCAAGGCAGTGGCGCCATTGACGTCGATGACAACGGAGTGACTGGTATTCTGCGCGAGTCGGTAAATTTACGGCTAGTAGTGCTGCGGTTGTGCTGCCAACTTCTTGCGTTTGTACTGACTGTCATCGGTTTGCTCCGGCGTACAGGCTGTAGAGATCGTGATAAAGCACGCAAACGAGCCTTCCCTCGGTGCGTGCATTGCTCGGCTCCCTACTGCTTTGTTGACACTCCCTGACATGACTCACCTTTACTTATGTGGACATCAGATCTTCGACTGAAGTACCTGAAGAACTCTCTCCAGCAATGCGTCCGGTTCGGGCTGACAGCAGTTCATTCCAACGACATCGACGGTTGGAAGCTCCACAAGAAGTTGCAGGCGGAGTATGGTCTTCCGCTTCGCGTGTACATGACGCCCTCCGCTGATGAGATCAACAGTCCGGAGGTGCCACGTCCAGGTAGCCGGGAGGGGCGACTTTCGTGCGACCGCGTTAAGATTTTCTCCGACGGAAGCCTTGGAGCGGTAAGCAAGTAAATATCTCCTGCTGACTGATTTGTGGTATTGGACGCTGACAGCGTCTCGCTATCATAGGAAACGGCGGCAGTTCGCTACCCTTACAAGGGCACGGACAACAAGGGGATCTTGATGCATACGGACGCCGATCTCATCAAGAAGATTTCTGACGCGACGGCGAAGGGCTACCGCGTCGAGATCCACGCCATCGGTTAGCTGCCGCAATGATACGTTTCCCTCTTCTGGTATTGCAGTTTTCTAACTCGTGTATTAACTGTGCATTTTGTAGGCGATCGTGCTGCCGAGCAAGTGTTAATGGCACTGCGAGAGGCTGGTGTCTCGCCTGACAGACGTCCCATCATGACGCATTGCCAGATCCTCGGCGCCGATCTCATCAAGCAAATGAAGGACCAAGGCGTCATTGGCGACATCCAACCGTCGTTTACGATCACGGACGCGTCGTTTGCCAGGAAGCGCCTGGATGACCACGTCCTTCAAACGTCCTACTGCTGGAAGACCATGCTGAACAACGGGATAGTTTGCGCGGGCGGCAGCGATGCCCCCATTGAGACTAGCAATCCGTTCCAGGGCATCTTCGACGCGATCTACCGCCACAAGCCCGACCAACCTGACGACGTCTTTCTGCCGGAGGAGGCCCTTACATTCAACGAAGCGCTGTCCATCTACACGCGTAGTGGCGCGTTTGCTGCGATGGAGGAGACCCGCCTCGGACAACTGGCACCGGGATACCGCGCCGACTTTGTGGTCCTGCGCGCGGATGTGACGGAGGATCACAAGGCGCTGCTCCGTCAAGATCTTGTCGATAGTGTTTGGATCGATGGAGTCGCGTCTTATCAGTTCGACCATGATGGCGCATCCCAGCCCTCGCTTCAGGCCCACGATCTGTCGCAGAGCTCGTTGCCCGGGAAGAACGGGTCGATCCGCCTGTGCTACTGCTGCAGACGCTGATGGGCAGCGCGCCTCAACTGCGGAACGCTTTCTGCTGGGATGTAACCCTTCAGCCGATAACCTGCCGAGTGAATCAACACGAAACTTGTTGGAAGCGCGCGTGGACTCGCAGCTACAGTGCGTACCAACACATTGGCGGTGAAAGCTCGGCCTACCCGTGATCTGTGACGCAGACGACCAAAACTGATGCGCGGCAACTGAGTGATTGATGGCTACCGATGGCACGGAACTCGAGCGGTAAACTCGGCGAAAGGGCCGTAAACTGCTCCGATACACGACCTCTCCGTTCGCGGCACTTCTCGCAATTGCCCAGAGAGCTTTTTGCTCCACCGGGCATTGCCGTTTTTGCTGTCGCGAGCAACCTGGCCGTACACTCCAATGGCAGACCAAGATGACGGAAACCCAAGTGCTTCCGGCTCGAAAATCGAAGAACTACTGCGCTCGCCGCCCATTCCCGGCGACATTCTCCATAGAGGCCTTGCTGAGATGCTTCCGCCGATGCCCGGTATCTACGTGGACGGCGTTGGCGACATCCGTCTACCGCTAGTCGAGGAGGAAGCAAAGCGACTGATCTCCCAATGCTCGAACGAGTCCGCTTGCAGCAATTATGACGAGAGCAAGCTGTGGCAGCTCGGGATGGACAAAGTCACGATGAAGAATCCGCTGTGGGAGACGGGGATGAAGCAGCTTGGCGACACGATATCAGGTGTCCTTGGCTACGAATTCCCGCTCGAGATCTGCCCCCAGAAGCTGGCCGTGCATGAAGCGGGTGACGAACCAGAGGAGCTGGACGTGGAGATGGATAACAAGACTGTAGCGGTGCTCGTGGTGCAGCCGCCGTCAGCGCACGAGGGCGGCACACTGGTCGTCGATTGTGAGTACGAATCTTTTGTTGAGTATTCTGTCGACTTCGGGAAGACGTCAAGCGCGGTTACTTTTTCGACGCACTTCGCGGTGTTCAGTGCGAGCGCGAAGCACAAGTTTGAGCCGGTGACGAGTGGATATCGTCTCGCCATCGTGTATACTGTGCGTGTTCCGCTGAGCTTCTCTGTTGACCGCGTCAAGCGACAATAGCCTGAGGTCGTCAAGGAGCTGGCTTTGGCGCTCGAATAGTCGACATATCTTTGTGATATCCCTCAGTCACGAATACGATGAGCAGTCAATCAACGGCCAAGGCTGCGAGGCCTCAGGGAAGTGGATCGCGCGCGACACTGCAGCTTGGACGAGGCTGCCTGTCTGCTTCCGGACGACAAGAGGCTTCGCTTTTACATTGCGCGCGTGTCTGGATCAACCAGACCACTCCGAAAGTTGCGCGGAACGAAGATGCATGTGGCTGAGGAGCACTACGCGGGTCAGTGGCTCTCCGAAGATGGAAAACTCATGCCTTACCGAAGCGGACATCAACTTGACATCCTGTCACAAAGTGCGCTCTTCTCAGTCGGTGAGCGATACATTAGTCGTATCGTGATCGGTCAACCCAGCAGCTCGCGCTATGTGCTCGTCACCTGGCCAGTCCACGACGATCTTGCGAGGACTTTCGACTTCATCGGAGAGAACGCGGCTCTGGACTGGTTTCGAGAAAACGGCGCGTTTGCTGACCACGTTGCGGCCCTCAGCGCTTTTATCAAGATCGCTGACGAAAGCAAGTTCGTCAACCGAGCCTCTTGCGTGTCGGTGGCGTTCCGTCGCAGTCTGGCCGATTTGATCGTGGACAGCAAGAGCTTTGAGTTGGCCGCCACGTTTGTGGAACGCTTTCTCAGGGCTGAAAAATACTCTGATGAAGCCAAAGCGATGCTGGAGATTGCCGCCACCTTCGTGGAGGCGTTCGGAGCGCCGCTCGTTCGCTGCATCATTGACTGGGCCTTGGACAGCGGTGTTGCTGCAGAGCTCTACGACCATCTGGGCAACGCAGGCCTGCGCGGATTGTTTCTCGGCGCGGTCGTGACCTACGTCAAGTCGCTGAGTCTCGAACAACGCTCGACACTGTCGAGTATGACGGTGGTGTGGGAACTGGCGATCACTGCGTGCGATTTCCAAGCGTTTGATGGGATTGTTGCTGCGTTCGAGGGTCTTGAAGCTCGAATGCTCGAGCAAGCTGTCGACGCCATTCTGTTGCACGCGAAGACAATGTCCCCGGAGCGATACGAGCGGCTTCAGATGCTTTTAAGTCGGCGAGTGCGGTGGCTTCGGTGTGAAATCGCTCGGCTGGACAAACCCTTCAGCTGGGAGATGCCTGACGCCACTTTTCCAGACGACCCTGACGTTGAGGAGTTCCTCCGCGGTCCAAGCCGCACGAAGGTCATTGTTGGCGAGTGGAAGGGTGACAACGAAGTGTTCGACGGCAAGGCTTCGTACGTCGTGAGGGGGGAAAGGAACGTGATGCTCGTCAAGACGAAGAAGCTGCACATTTCCAACGTGGCAGCCATCGAGGTGCTGAAGGCGAAGCTCGACAAGATTATCATAGCAGGTGCCAGCGAGTCGTCGGACTGAAGGAGGCTCAACCGAACGCCATGATGGGAGCGAATGAAGAGAGTGGACGTCAAAGGTGGTAGCGTTGGTGCTGCAATGGGTTGTCATGTAGGACTGTGTCGATCTTCCTGGTGGTTCCTGAATCATTCTGTGCCGATCCATGCCTTTCGGCCAGCAGATCTTCGTCCCGAGCGTCGCACCTGGTCGGTGTCGGCCACGCTCGTTCCTGGTTCAGTCTTCTCCTTCTCCCACTTCTACGAGCAGCCTTTCGCCTCGGTGGCCCGCGCTTCACCAAGCCTTCACCATTCTGAACGACCCGGGAACGAAGGGGCACAAGATCTTCGCGAGCGTCGTTCGAGGCGGAGACGGAAAAGATTTGCGCCACACGAAATCCAGACGAACGAGCGCCGTCAGGTTTGGATCGAAGACCATCGGCACGTCAGTCTTCGCTTTGAGTTGCATGGCGGCCATGGAGAGCTTCCAACCACCTCCATTGGTCACAAACACCTGTCGCGAGTACACACCGTCCGAAGGGTACGAGGTCGTCCCGAAGAATCGGAAGGTGGAGCGCTCGTTCATCTTCGACTGGGGTGTGCGGGTTCGCAGAGCGTCCGACTGCTCGCTTGGCTGGGTCTGCCTGGGCAGCGAGGAATGTCGAGCGGAAAGCGAAATCATCCCGCTGTACGGCGGCAGAACGTCGACGGCTGCCAAGCATCTGAGCGACGCGCACTCGGTGATGTCAAAGAAAACGTCGGCTGAAATGGAGAAGAAGCGCGCCCAGACAGAAGGAACCCTCGCTCAGCTATCGACGACAGCTTCGATGCGACTCACGCTGCTGCTTGAGACGTTGCGCATGATCCTCAGCGGCACTCCTCTTCGCTTCGCAGACTTGGAAGTGACCCAGAAACTGTTCGCCATCAGCACCAAGCGGAGTTTCGCCCCGTGCTGAACGCTCGGTCGGTCCGGCATGCAGCCGAGGAGCTCTACGAAGGAACGAAGCGGAACATCTTGGAGCGGCTCGACAGTTCCAGAGTCGACGGGGCTGCAAGCTTCGCGATGGTTACTGACGTCTGGAGCTGCGAGCGAACCGACGCCAAGTTCGTGGGAGTCCGCGTCTACATGGTTGGCGCGGATTGGACGCCCTCGTCAGTTCTTCTGGGTGTTCGCCGCTTTACTTCGAGCCTCTATGAACGTGACTTGGGCATTCGCCGCCCCATGAAGCGATGGATCACGTCGATACTACGTGAGTTCGCGCTGAAACCCACCGATCTCTTTGGTACAACTACACGGAGCGACGCCGATGTCAAGCACGTGATGCGCTACGGCATCCACCTCACGTGGGAGGGGTGTATCCCGTACCTTTTAAGCGCTTCGATCAAGTCAGCGTGCGGCATTGTCAAGTCGCCGTTGCGTTCCAAGAACCCGGATGCCAGCGCGCTGCTCTATCGCGTCATGGACACCGTTCGGACCGTTGCTAGGACGGAAACGGTGACTTTCCAAGATTTGTGCAAGCTGATGGACGAAAGTGACGGTCTGTCCCTCCAGTCGTTCAGGCCGCATCACTTCTTGTGCTTCGAGCGGGCAGTGCAGTGCATTCTGCGGCGCTGGGTGCCGCTTGTTGAGTGGTTCAAGACCGCTCAAGGGGAAGCAAGCCATGATGACAGCGCGCTCGAGAGCTTCCCTCTTGTCAACGACAAGCCCCAGTTGACGCAGATGATGTGTCTGCTCCGCCCCATCTTCGAGCTGATCCGGCAGAGCCAAGCTGACACGGCAGATCAAGTCGCCGTCTTGGTGAGTCTTTACAAGCTGCGGCGGACAGTCTTGGACCCCACTGTTGCATTGGTCGAGGATGGTGTTGAGGCGTTGAGCCCTCAGGACGAAACCGATGTTGTATCGCGGACCCGCGCGCTGCTGTCCGACGCGTTCCAGAAGAGCTTCTTCTCTCGATACACTGAGGAGATCCGATTCGGCGACCATTCCTACAGCTTCGAGCTCCAGATGATGCTGCACCCCAAGTACAAGGGCATGGACCTGCTCGCGTTGACCGTCCGCTTCTGCAATGCCGCGCGTGGTATCGGCGCCGATCGCTGCAGCGCGATTGTGGATCAACTTACCAGCATTCTGCGCTGCAAGCTCGCGTCGCTCATGATGCAGTTTGCTGGGCCCACTCGCGTCTTGGGGTACGCAAGCGGGGGAAGCGCGTACTTCGAAGAGAAGAGCGGCATGTTTCGCGTGTTGAGCACCCGTTCTTCGCTAGCCTCGCCGGTCCGGGTGGTCCGACCCAGCGTTACGGTGGAACTTGATGAATGGCTCGCAAGCGGCCTAACGTTGAGCACGCGTCCAGACGGTACGGAAGGATCGGTTCTCGAGTTCTGGCGCGACCAGGAAAGCGCTGGGCGCTTTGAGTATCTGCCGAAAGTGGCGAAGATCCTGTTCGCGCTCCCCGCGTCGGCGGCGCAAGTCGAGCGCGACTTCAAGGCCAGCGGGTTGGAATCGAGCTCGCTCCAAACCAATGTCCACGAAGCGACATTGTGCTCCTTCATCAAGAGCAACAGCGCATTTGTCGACGTCGAGACGTGCCCGGGCCTGTCCGACGAAGTCGACGACGATGTTGTCCCAGTAAGCACTCCTGTGAGTGCTGGCTCGATCGAGGAGGGGTCAATCGTCGAGGACGCCGGGGACAGCGAGTTCCTCGACGACTTTTCTGATGACGACTCGTATGGCGACGGCTTCTAGACTTCTAGTCCTGTGTTCCTCGTCGAAGATCTCATCAAGCAAATGGTGAAGGACCAAGGCGTCATAGGCGACATCCAGCCGTCATTTCCAGTCATGGAGGATCGCAAGGGGTTGCTCCGTCAAGACCTTGTGGATAGGGTGCGGATCGATAGGGGTCGCGCCTTACCAGTTCGACTACGATGGCCCAGAACTGGTCGAAAGAAAATGCCCCAGTTTTATACCAGCGGAAGGCGCGGGCGCTAAGGTTGGCTGGTTGACGCACCCTTATGTCGGTGACGTGATCGGCAACGGTCCGTGCCGGGTCTTGTCCGCCCTCCGAACGATCCCGTTGCTCCCTCACCCGCTTCACAGAAGAGCCTCACGCGTTTTCGCGCATTTTCCGTGACCGTGTCGCCCAGCGTCTCGTCGCTGGCTCACGGCCACGCAGCGACTCGAGACCAGTCGCGACATAACCGCATTTCTCGACAAGACCGGACAGAAAGCGACGGGGGACCAAGCCAGCCGGTGGGCGTTCCTACGCCCGCGGTGCGCACCTGTGCGTGGTCACTTGATGCTAGCCGTCCCGCCTCTGAAGACCATCGGTGTCTCTTTGTACCCGCATCCCCCCCCTGTTGGTGCAGCTTTCCGACAAGCGAGTGGGCCTGACGCCGGCCAAGCTGTCGGCCATTCGCAACGCGCTAGTGCTGCTCTCCTTGGTCTCGCGAGTCGACTTTCGGGCGTGGAAGCATGTGCTCACCGAGCACTGCGGTGTCGACAAGGGTCACCTCCTAGCGCGCGATTCCGAGACGGCCCACGGCTCAAGCTTCGCGCTCTCCCTGACGGAACCTCGGCCTGACGCAGCCAACCCGGACTGGACCGTCGAGATGCTCCACAGTCTTCTTGCCGGACCAGAGACTATGTCTCCAAACCCCCACCTCTTCGTCATGGCAGTGAAGAAGGTTGTCTCGTGCGGCGGCTTCGGTTTGGCTGGGGTGGCCATGGACATATCAGTGACGCTGGCGGTTGGCTGGTTGAACTTGCAACTCCACTCCGAGCGATCGTGGCGTTTGATGGTAGCGCTTCGCAATGAATACGGCAGCCGGCGCTTCCCAGTGGCACAATTCGCCCCAGCAGTCGGACTGGACTGCGCGTTCATGCTCGGGCCGATCGCGCTCGACGTTGCAGCTGACACGATGAGTCAAGACATGGTCGCGATGGCCGAAGACATGATGATGAACAGTGCCGGCGCGGCGTTCTCCGAGGTCACAGTATGGCCACAGCGTACTAGTGACGCCTATCGACTCAAGTCCGATGAAGTACGGTGGTTGGGCAGTCATGGAGTGCGTTCTCTGTGCGAGCAATTGCTCGGCAGAGAAGCGAGCGGTACTGGAACTTGTCAATTTGCGTTGTGAAGACGAATCCGGTGCAGAGGTCGCGCGCGTGTGCTCGGCCGCTGCCAACGCGCAGACCACGAAGACAATCGAGCTGACGCTGAACTGGTTTGACGCAGCACCGCTCAACCGCGCCTGGACCTGGAAGTGGCTGGCGTACGCGCTCTTCTCAGACTACGCGAGAAGCCATTCATCGATCGCTACCGTCAATCTTTCGATGGCATACATGACTGAGGCTGATGTCGCGGCGATTGCGGAGATGCTGTCGTCGTCAGACCCAATCGGTAGGTTGGTTCGCGGTGGTGCCTCTGATGAGACTGGAGCTATTCCCGATGCTCATGCGAATGTGGTGATGAAGCGAGGAACGTGGGTGAAGCTGTTGCCAATGGATACCGACGAAGACTTCCCGATTGAGTCGTCTGACTGGAAGTTGACCCATGACGTACACAGCGTCAAAGTGGCTGACGACCTCGCCGATGCTTCCAGAGCTGGTGCGGGTCGTCATCCCAGGTTACGGTCTGTGCCAGGTGCGTCGAGCGGGTGTTATCCCATCGACCAACGTCCCGCGGCCGAACGGAGGTGTGAGCAGCCTCATCCTCCAATTGACTTGGTCACGGGCGCGGAAGCTGGTCTGGATCGTTTCCTGGAGCTAGTTGGGCCGTCCCTGACGTGCTTGCAGATCTCCGTGCGACGTGATTGGCCTGTACCGATAGCCGCAATCGTGCGCTGCTGTCCGAAGTTGGAGTGCCTCATGATTGACGAGGCCATTGTCGACGCGAGCGCCTTCCTGGACGCGTACCGCAACAGCGAGCTGCGCATTGCGGAGATCGCCTTGCGTGTGACGGACCTGCCTGCGCTTACAGCCGAACTATCTGATGGCGGAACGCGGCTCGCCAAGACACTGAAGCGCCTCGATTGTGCGCTACTTGATCAAACGTGGGAATTCGCGGATTTCTATGACGTTCTGCTCGAGGGGATCGCCGACATGCTGCGACGTAACCGGACTCTTGAGTTCGTGCTCGTGCAGATGCCTTGCATCATGCACGGGGACATTGACGCCGAAGTGCTGACGCGTTTTGACAAGACGCCGCTGCCGATGGCGAGCGGATCGGCTCCGCTGGCCGTCCGCCTCGCGTTTCTCAGCATCTTTTCGCCGCGCCCTCGTGCTGACGGCAGCGAGTGCGACGCGAAGAGGAGTGTTCGGAGCTCCGACGCATCCAAGTTGGCGGCGTTGACGATGGATCGCCACGTGCTCTCGCTCATTTTCGAGTTTGCCGCTCCGAACGTTGAGCGTCGCGTCTACGTGACGTACCACGACTTCGACTCGCAGTGACGCGCTGTGGGCAAGCCGTGGTCGGATGTGGGCGCATGAGCGCAGGACAGGTTGAGGCGCTCGCAGTGCTGAGCTGGCCCCTGCTTCTTTCTCGTTGGCCACTTGCGTTGACGCTTGCACGTGGACACTGTAACGTTTACCACACTTCTGCGTTCGTACATGTGCGGCTGGAAGCCGACCCGACTCATGAACTTCTCACTGTCCCCATCCAGTCGTTTGCAGCGTCGTGAAATTGTCCGTCGATCCCTCATCTGGTTCAAGCTCAACGCGTTCAGCACGCCCATTCATGCCGAGTTGCTCTCCATTTTGCCTCGCCTACCATATACCATGAGATGTGGGCGAGCGCTTAGGGATGAAGTACAGTTGGGACTCGTCCTCGACACCTTTTCTGGTCGCCATCAGTACGTGATAGTACTCGTTCCTAGTGCTCGATGCCGTCGTCCTTATTTAAAAGCACCCCGTTTCCAGTCACAGCGAGCAAATCAACGCCGCGCATGGCCGAGTCGGCGACGAACTTCGACGCGCTGGCGCTGTCGGTGATCAAGCGGCTGCACGCGGTGCTGCGCGCCAAGGAGCCGCTGCACAAGGCGCCACAGCTCTGGCGCGCGGTCTGCCTCGAGGACCTGGTCTACCAGCGTGTGAACGAGGCCGCGGGCCACAAGAAGACGCACGACTTCCCTCGTCGAGACCCGGCGCTCGTCCAGAAGTACTCGGCGCTGGCGGACGACCTGGCCGCGTTCCTGGACAAGAAGCGCGACGCCAAGTTCTGGAAGGCGCTCGCCAAGCGCCAGCGGCTCAGCAAGATGAAGGCCGTCTTCCGCGAATACCTGGAGGAGCGCGGCGCCGTCGTCGCCACCAAGGGATAGACCAGGGTGTGGAGAGAGAGCGGAGAGAGGTAACAATATATATGGATGTTGCGCTTATCATGGATCGCTTGTGGCGCTGTCGCCCTTAATGTCGACGGGCGAGTCGACCGCTGGGGCGACGTGGAGGACCCCGTCGGCCAGCGGACGCGGCGCGCGGGGCGTCTGCACGCCGTTAACGTCCTTCTGGACGAGGAACACGCGGCGGAAGGGCGTGAAGACGCTCTTGTACAGCTCGAAGTGCCGAAAGTACGTGTGCGTGACGAAGTCCACGATCGCGGCCGCCTGCTCCGGCGAGAAGACCATCACGCTGGCAGCGTACGATGGGTCAGTAGGGCGGTCCACACATGCGCACGACTCACTGACGCACCTCTTGGGCGAGCGGTCGACGCTGTGCGCGAGCAGCAGCGCCTCGAAGCGCGCGTAGCTGTCGCGCATGGTCGTGGAGCTGCCGGCGGCGAAGTCGCGCTCCATGAGCGAGTGGCAGATGCCCAGCAGCGCGGACGCCTGCGCGGCCGAGAAGCGCTGCTCCCGGCAGAACGTATAGCTGTCACAATGGTTGGTTGTTGCGGGTCCACATGTAAAAGCTATTGGTAGTGGGGAGGATATGAGTACGCGTGGAAGTGCAGGTCGAGCAGGAAGCCGTCGCTCTCAGCGTCGCGCGCGAGGTCGCGGCCGCCGAAGATCTCGCCCAGCGCCCTGCACAGTAGCGAGGAGAGCGACAGATAGGGTGGGTAGGGCGTTGGAGGTGAGCACACTCGATAGGGACGGAGCGGCCGGACCGACCGCTTGCAGTCGGCAACCGAGAAGCAGGCGCCCAGGCGCTCGAGCTCGCGCTCCGTCGCGTACTTGAACACGATCGCGTCTGTCTGTAGCGGCAGGCGTCCCATACACACATACGCGGATAGTAGAGCACGACAGTGGCATTAGGCAGGGAGCCGAAGGCGCAGGAGAGCGGCGGGACGCACCATTAGACGTCGAGGTAGGGAGCCAAGTTACGCGGCGGGGGCGGCGCTTCAATATGAACCATCACTCTGGCGGTAGTGAACCTTCATTCGCGAATCGGATTTTGCCCTGGATCCTGAAATCCAGAACTCGCTGGCGCCAAGTTCCAGTGAGTAACGTTACGCTTTTCCGTCCCCCACGGTACGGCACTGACCCCACAATTCCAGAGCATCCGTATTCCCTCTGAAACTCGATACGCATCACGTTTTATCAGAAGGAGCCCAGCGAGGCGGGAAGCGGGATTGGGGGTGCTGGCTCTTTTTTCTACCAATCAGAGTCGCCCACCCCTCTCCCCACCCCTCAATCCCCCCTTTTTTCGCGGCGACGGCAGAGGTCGACCCGCGCTCTACTCTAACTCCAAGTGTTCGCCCCACCTGGCGGTGACGCTGACGCCAACCTCGCGCCCTTCCTCACTGAAAAGTGCTGCTGCACACTGGACAAGGGGAAACGCACCTGCCCACCCTACCTGCGCGCCCTACCGGGTTTTGATCCTCGACTCGTCCTCACCGCCTGACTCCGCCCGCCCCCTATCGGCGAGAAAGTACGCGCGCTGGGCGGTCAGTCGAGAGAAACAGCGCTGACAAGCATGGAGGTGGCCGCGGACGCGTCGGTGCCGCCGCCCCCGGCGATGGAGACGGCCGGCAAGACGCCGCCGGGCCCCGAGGACGCGCCCGAGGTCGTCGGCCAGCCCGTGACACTCGAGGAGCTGGCAACCGGCAACCAGCCCGCCGCTGTTAGCGACGAGAACAAGGAGAAGGCGGCGGAAGAAGAAGAAGAGGAAGAACGAGGTGAGAGCGCGTCCGTGGCGATCGACGTGGCCGCTTTGAACGACCAGGAGGAGGAGGACGACGACGACGACGACGAGTTCCAGGACCCCATCACGGGCGACTACCTGGACGAAGAGGAGGAAGGAGAAGGGGCGTCGCCGGCGCTGCTGCTGCCGCCCGGGACGGTCCCGCCGACGCTGAGCTTCTCGGTGAACGAGATGGAGGTGGTGACGAACCGCGGCGGGCGCTCGGGCAGCCTGTCGCGGTTCCTGGACGACGCGGACTCGTTCCGCCGGCGGTCGCTGCCGTCGTACCCGGACGAGATGGGCATCCCGGGCCACGGGCGCAAGAAGATGACGCTGGAGGCGTTCCTGGACATGGCGATCGACCCGGTGCTGGAGATCCTGGAGGACACGGACTCGGACATCCGCCTGTGGCTCACGCAGCCCGAGACGGTCAAGGAGGTACTGGCCGAGTTCGTGACGCCGCCCGTTCTCAGCGGCGAGCCGCACGAGGAGTACGGCTACTACAAGAAGCACTTCTTGTGCTCGGAGATCATCATGAAGCTGTACACGGGCGAGGAGGACCTGTACGAGTCCTTCTCGTCCGACTCGTCGTCGGGCTCGACCGCCACCACGGCGGTCTTTGGCTGTCAGGAGGACGCCGATATCGAAAAGTGGGCG
Source organism: Phytopythium boreale (assembly GCA_023338115.1). NCBI lineage: Eukaryota > Oomycota > Peronosporomycetes > Pythiales > Pythiaceae > Phytopythium > Phytopythium boreale. The sequence goes on from JAADYG010000178.1 coordinate 35,090, forward strand.
CTGCTCTACTCGGTCTTCGACAACCCCAAGCCGCTGGACGAGATGCAGCTGCTCTTCTTCAGCAAGGCGCTCGTGCGCCTGCACGACGGCTTCTGCCTCGAGGAGGGATACGTGGCCAACGTGCTCAAGCCCTTCCTGCCGCGCGTCGTGCCGCACCTGTACTCGAACACGATCAAGTACATGCTGACGCTCATCCTGCAGAGCTACGAGAGCGTGCACCCGATCACGGGCCGCAACGACGCCATGGAGATCGCCGCCCCGCTGCTCGCGCACGCCACGCGCGTGGCCGACAAGGAGGACGAGATGACGCCCGAGAACTTGGCGCTGGTCGAGAACACGTCCAACCTGCTCGTGGACATGCTGCAGGCCAACCAGGCCGACCGCCTCGGCGCCTTCTGCCGCCGGGAAGGGGGCGTGTACCTGTCCAAGTACTTTGTGCGCGACCAGTTCGGCACCATCCGCGGCTTCGAGTCCATGACTCACGGCTACCACAACTTTCTGCAGTACATGCTGCTCGAGGAGCTGGCCAAGCGGCCCGAGATCGTCGACGAGCTCTTCGCCAACGCCGTGCACGAGCTCGCCACCACGCGCACGCGCGCGCAGAAGGAGGCCGCCAGTGGTGAGTATCATTTATCATGTTAGGTGGGGAGTGGTGGGGTCAACAGTGTAGTTACTGACGGTGACTTGGCTTGATTGAACGACAGCGCTGAACGTGCACATCGCGACCGAGATGCTGGTGCTCTGTGCCAAGCTGTACACGGAGGACAGCGACGACGATGACGCGAACGACGAGGACAGCGACAACCAGCGCGAGCACGACGACAAGCGCCGCTCGTCGTCCTCGGCCTTCGCGTCCTCGTACTCGAGCTTCGACCAGTTCCCGACGTCGCCGCGCGAGTCGTCGACCGAGACGTCCATGTACAACCTGGCGGCGCTCGCCCGCGGCCGCGCGCTGTGGTCCCACGTGCACAAGGTCGCGCAGCGCACGGCGCCCGAGTTCGTCGCGCAGCTGGACAAGGGCCTGCCCTCGTCGGTCGAGATCTCGCTCGCCAAGTACCTGAACGCGCTCGTGACGCTGCACGACCGCGATGTGGACGCTCAGCTCCACAAGGCCGCGCTCGTCCCGACGTACTTCAACATCCTGAAGAAGCGGTCGACGTTCGACATGCTGCTGATCCACGTGGTGCCCGCCATCTCGTTCGTGATCCGCGACGCCGACGCGACGCGCTCGGCGGACTGCCCGCTCACCCGCGACCTGTTTGCCGACAAGGAGAGCATCCTGGACGTGCTGTTGCTCGCCAAGACGGAGATCCCGGCGCTCGACATCTACGCGGCCATCCTGCACGACGTGATGGACGAGGTGTTCGGCGTGCAGACGCCGTCAGCCAACAACCTGCGCGTGCTCGAGCACTGCAAGGTCAGCGCGTCGTGGCAGCAGCTGCTCAAGATCACCGGCGCGACCCAGAGCGAGACGTCGTCCTCGTCCGAGCGAGGATCGGACGAGCGCAGCAGCTCGCTCAAGGAGCGCGTATCGTCGGCTGTGATTACCGAGGAAGAGGCCGAGCAGGAGGAGCCGGTCGAAGAGAACCAGGACAAGAGCGATGTCGCTGTTGCCCAGGTGGACAACCAGAAGCAGGAGGACAAGCAGGAGGAGGAGGAGCAAGTCGCCGTTCCTGCCCCCGCGCCGACTGTCGAAGTCGTCACTGTCGAAACTACCGAGACAGTCGAGGTTGTCGTGTCATCAGAGACGGCGAAGCGCGCGTCGCTGGCTGGTAAGCCTGCTGTGGCTGACGACGAGACCAACGATGAGGACGAGGACGAGGCCAACAAGCCGCGCTCGTCGTCAATGGGCGTGGACAACCAGCTAGAGATCGAGGCGGACGAAGGACCTGCCAAGGAGGAGGCCGGGCGTCCCAGCACCGGTCGTGCCAGCCGCATCAGCCGCGTCAGCTCCGTGAAATCCGAGCGCGCATCTACGCACGAGAAGGCGGCGGCCAAGTCGGAGGCGGACGAGCACTCGACGGACAGCGACACGATCCGCAAGTCGACACACTACCTGAAGCAAGTGCTGCAGTCGCCCGTGTTCAAGACCCCGATGCGTCTGGGCGGCGTGATCAAGACGCCGTCGCCCCAGACCCACGCTGCATCCTCATCGTCCGGCGACCAGCAGTCCTCGACGGCGTCCTCGTCGCACACGACCACGCGCAACTCGTTTGGTTGGAACAGCATGTTCAAGAAGCTGCGCAAGTCGCTGGTCACCAGCCACACTGAGAAGCCCGAGAACAAGAAGCTGCTAGCGCTGAGCAACGAGCCGTTCGCGGGCGCATCGGCTTCATCTGCGGCCTCGGCGGCTGGTCCGCCAGTTGCGCCTCGGTTGACGGACGTGTTGGTCGTCGACACGTCCAAGGGTGAGGACGTGACGACGTTCGTTCACCGCGATGGCGGAGTCGTCGTCACGGACGTGCCGCTCCCGACCACCAAGCACACGAACGTGGCGACCACGAACGGCATGAACGTGGTTACGGCGGGCTATATGTACAAGAGCAAGCTGCCGGAGACGGGTCAGCGGCATCTGTGGGAGCGGTACTACTTTGTGCTGAACCGCGCGGACGGATCGCTCAGCTACTACATCAGCGAGACGCACGCCAAGGACCGGACGTTCGTGCGCGGCACGTCGCGGCCGTTGAGCGTGTCGGAGGGCATCCCGGTCCACGTGGCGAGCGGCCAGCGCAGCGTCTACGGCTTCCAGATCAACACGCAGGGCCACGGCTGCTTCATGGTGCTCGTGGACTCGATCGACACGCGGCTCACGTGGCTGACGGAGATCGTCGCGTGCGTGTCGGCGTCGACACAGCAGCAGCAGCAGCGCTTGTCGCTTCTCGGGTCAGGCAGCGAGCACAGCGAACCCGTGAGCGGCGGCCGCCACTCGCTGACGGGCGCGCCGGCCAAGCTGACCAAGCAGGAGCTGAAGGAGCTGGTGGTCGACTTCTACAAGAACCTGTTCGGGCCGAACCTCAAGTTCTCGTCGCCCATGGACGCGCCGGCGTCGTTCTGGATGGAGGAAAAGATCGACCCCGTGAGCGAGGCGTGCGTGCTGCGCTCGAACCTGCCCGACTGCGTGCCCTACTGGGGCGAGTTCCACGGGTACAAGCGGCTGTGCGACTACTGGAAGACGCGCGACGAGACGGTCGAGCGCAGCAGCGGCCGCGTGCTGCGCGTGGTGGTCGACGAGGACGAGGGCACGGCCGTGGTGCTCACGTCGACGACGTACCGCATTCTGCGCAACAGCGAGATCGTGACGGAGGAGTCGTGCGACATTGTCAACGTGACGAACGGCGCCATCTCGAGCATCCACTGCACCTTTGACTCGCACCGCGTCGCCCAGGCCTTCAAGAAGTGAGTTCCCGAGCTGTTGGTGTGTGTTTTGGTCGCCCAACTGACGTGTCTTGTCGTGTATTCATCGATGCAGGGAGGGCGTGAGCGCGTCGTAGATGCAGGAGACGCGCTGGCGGTAAGATGCGACGTGTCGGGCGCCGAGCGAGTGGGTGGGCGGGCGGGAGGGACCGCTCTCAGTAGACGTTAGACGGTGTGGCCGCGCCGACTTCGGGCGTCGAAGGACACCCGCTGCCTGCCACTATGAGCCCACCGCCGCCCGCGACTGCCCACTGGACGCGAGCCCGTCGACCGGCGCGCGAGGAACGCGATAGGTGTGCTGTGTATATATGTGTCGCTGGCGGGCTGGTCTGTCTGTGCAGGCGGCAACGGACGGCGAGTGGGCGTGTGTTAGACGAACAACAAGAAGAAGCAGCAGAGCAGGAAGCGAAACGAGTGCGTCGCGAGATGTTAAGTTTTGGATTTTATGATGCCATTTGCCCTTTGCGCCCCGTGTGTTCAGGCCGATCCTGGCTGCTGTGTCACCCGTCGAGCGTCATGACGTTGGCACCGCCCACGTCGAACTGCGCGATGTCCGCGTGGCCGTCGAACAGGTCGCGACCCAGCGCGCCCAAGCCCCCGCCCATGCCTCCGTTGACGCCGCCGCCCATGCCTCCGCTGATGCCGCCGCCCATTCCTCCGCCGCTACCGCCGTTGGGACTCGTCGCGAGTCGCATTTTGCAGCTCAAGAGCTTGGCCAGGTGCTCGAACATGTCTCGCTGCGCCGCGCGGTCCCCGGCGCTGGCCTTGAGCGACTTCTGCTGCTTGCGCAGCTCCTTGGTGAGCGACTCCTGCTGCGTCACCTTGTGCTTGTATAGCTCCTGGAAGCTGCGGATGTCGCGCAGCAGCCTCTTCCCGCCGCCGCCGCTCTCGAACTCGACCTCTTGCGCCACCTTGTCGGCCCGCGCGCGCTCGACCTCAAGCTGGCAGTTGAGTAGGTGGAACTGCGACTCCTCGCGCAGGCAGTCGTCCTGGAAGGCAGCGCACTCCTGCTCGAGCTTGAGTCGCTCGGCCTCGAGCCCCACGGCCGTGGCGTCGTACTGCGCCTTCCGGTCGAGGTAGACTTGCTCCGTCTCCTGGTACTTCTGGCGCACGGCGCGCAGCTCCTTGATCTGCGGCGCGAGCTGGTTCTTGCGCTCCTTGAGCGTCTGGTTGAGATCCGTCACGACGCGCGAGATCTCCTCGAGCGTCTCGCCCTTGAGCTGGTTCACCTGCGCGTTCATGGCCGAGACCGCGTCCAGCTTATCGTGCGTCTCGAGGAAGCCCGCGACGCCCCGCTTGGCCTCCAGGTCCTTGAGGAAGCCCTCGAGGTCGGCGCTCCTGCTCTTGAGCAACTGCTCCGTGCGGTGCAGCACCACGCTCTCGGCCGCCAGCTCGGCCAGCTCGGCCTTGACCTTCTTGTACTGCGCCGTCTTGTTGCGCAGCATGTTGGAGTACTGCTTGAACTCCTCCCGGGACATGGCTCCTCTGGCGCCCGCCGCGCGAGACAGCTCGGCCAGCTTGGCCTCGACGCTCTCCATCTGCCGCTGCACAGCCACCTTCTCCTGCTGCATGCGCTCCGCCTCCTCCTCCTTGTCCGCCAGCTTCTTGGCCTGCACGCTCGCGTGCTGCCGGAAGATGGCGAGCTTGTCGTCGCCGCCGTTGGCCGCCCCGTTCGCGCGCTGCGCCTCGGCCACCTGCGCCTGGAACTGCTGGATCGACGCGCGCAGCTGCGCGATCTCGTCCTCCATGTCGGCGATGTCGTGCTCCGTCTTGGGCGGCTCAGCCAGCGCCTTCTCGACGCGCTGCAGGTTCTCCTGCTGCGCGCGGAACTCCTGCGGGAACTTGTGCAGCAGCAGCTCCTGGTTGCGCGCGACCTGGCTCTGCAGGTGCTCGAAGAGCTGGTCGGGCGACGTGTCGGAGCGCAGCGCGCCGCGTAGCTCGAGCAGCCGCGCCTCGCTCTCTCGCGCGCGCTTCTCGACCAGCGAGAGCGCCAGCATCTGGTCGCGCTTGCGCTCGGCAAGCTTGGCTTGCTCCTCCTGCTCCTTGCGCAGCGCGCTGGTGGCCTCGAGTACGTCCTTGAAGCCGCTCTCGCCCGCCGTCTTCTTCTTGAGCGCCGCTATCTTCTCCACCAGCTGCGCCGCCTCCTCCTCCATCTGCGAGATCTCCTTGCGCAGCTCGCCTGGCCGCGACTTGCTGGCGCGCAGCGCGTCCACCTCCTTGTGCACGGCCTTGAACTGCTCCTGCAGCTGCCGGTGGTGCTCGTACATGGCCAGCAGGCTCTCGTCGCCGAAGTACTCCTGCGGCACGTTGAGCGGCGCCAGGAAGCGGCCCAGGTACGCGCGCTTCTTGTGCGTCGGCAGGCTCTTGAGCGCCCAGTGCAGGATGGCGTACACGACCTGCCGGTCGCCCAGCATGAGCGCGTCGCGGAAGCCCTCGAGGTCGCGCGGCAGCGGGAACTTGAGCAGCTGCAGGAACTCGAGCTAGCGCATGGCGCGCGCCTCGTCCGCCTCGCGCCGCAGGTCCACCGCGTGCTTGCTCGGATCCATCTCGGCCAGCACGTCGTTGAGCACCTGCAGTAGCTCGAAGTTACTCTTCTCGTCGAACGCCACCAGCGTCAGCCCCAGCCGGAACGGCTCCTTGTTGAGCTGCTCCACGATCAGCTGCAGCTCGCTCATGGTTGCTGGCAGGAGTGTGGAAGCGAGAGCGACTAGGCTAGGTGAGGACGAAGAGGAATAGCGCCGAGCGTATTTGGTGGCTCTTGTGACGAGGCGAGGAGAGATCTGCGAGTGGAGAGGGCGAGAAGAGAGAGAGAGGACGAGGGAGGATCGGGAGGGGCGCGCGCCTTTTCACAGGCGAAACAGTCAACTCCGCCGACCACCTCGCTAACAATAAAAAGCGGGTGATAGAGAGAAGGCGGTCGCTTCGGCTTAAAGAGTGTGGATCTGCATCAAGAGCGCTCTGATGGGGCTAGAGATGATTTGGAGTGGTCCTGTGCAACTTGCAAGAGTGACGATCATGAAAGTTGCCTTTTACAAGAGTGACGGTCACAATCGTCATACAGTCGACGAGTCCATCATGACGTCCACCGCCGGCTTCCGGTGTCAGTGGCTGTGCCAAAAGTAAATTCATATTAATCATAAGCCTGTCCGACACGTCCCTGCTACGGTCTACTTCTTGAAAGAAGCGCTTCTTCATCGCGTCGCAAGCCAAAAGAGACTGCTCACGGAAGTGCCCACGCTCAGACGGAGCACTCGAGGTCCTCGAGCTGCCGCTCGAGCTCGCGCTTGTGCTTGGCGAACCTGCGCGCGAGCTCCTCGCAGTCGCGCTCGTAGTCTCTCTGCAGCTCCGCGAGCTGGCGGCAGATGGCGTCCGCGTCCTTGCCGCCCTCTGCGATGCAGTCGGCGGGGCGCGTCGCCTCGCTCTTGCCCAGCGGGTCGCCCATCGCGGGGTGGTCACGGCTCTGGTTCTGCCGGAAGTACTTCATGAAGGACGGCTCCACCGCGTCGTCGCCCTGGTCGCCCTTACAGCTGACACTATCGCCCACGTCCAGAGACGCCTTCATCGTTCCGGTACAATACTCGTCGTTGTCATCGTCAGCAGCGGGGCTACTCATCACCATCGTGCCCGTCGAAGACGCGCCGTAGTCGACGTCATCGCGACCGAAGCCGGTCGGCGCCGGAGGAGGAACTGCATCCTGCGCATAGCAAGGGACCATCGTGCCGTAGAAGTCGCTGGACGAGAGCTCGGACCCGCTCCTCGAGGCCTCTGACCCCTCTCCGCGAAAGACCATGGTACCGCAGGCCTCCGCAACCAACGAGGACGAGCGGCTTGGAGAGAGCGCGGCCGTGAACCCACTACCGCTTGACGGCCGCATCGTGTCGGTCGAGGATGCCGAGAACCGGACCGTGTCGGACGCGCCGGTCTCCTCGAACCGCGACGCCATCGTACTGGTCCTCACCGTGCCGCCGGTGCGCAGCATGGTGCTGAGGTCCGAGACCGAGAGCGACCCATCGACGCGGCCGGTCGTCGCGCTGCGGAACGCGTACTCGTCCTGCGCGTGGGCCTCTCGGGCCTCGTGCACGAGCTCCAGGCTCTCGTCGACGAGCTCCTGCAGGATCGCGAGTCCGGCGCTCGAGGAAGATGAAGCTGCACGCAGCCTGTCGACCTCGCGCTTGATGAACGGGTGAGCGAGCAGCTCGCTGGCCGTCGGGCGCTCGCGCGCGTCCTTCCTCAGACACGTGGCGATGAAGTCCGAGAAGACGGGCGAAAAGTCCTCCGGGCGCTTGAGCGTGGGCGACGGGCGGTTCGGGATGAGGAAGATGGCGCGCATCGGGTGCACCTGCGCGAGCGGCGGCTCTCCCTCGGCCATCTCGACGGCCGTGATGCCGAGCGACCACATGTCCGCCTTGCCGTCGTACTGCGACTCCTGGATGACTTCGGGCGCCATCCAGAACGGCGTGCCGATGACCGTCTTGCGCTTGTTGAGCGTGCTCGTGAGCTGCGCCGACACGCCAAAGTCCGCGAGCTTGACGTACCCGTTGGCCGCGAGGAGGATGTTGCCGGCCTTGACGTCGCGATGGAGGTTGCGCCGCTCGTGCAGGTACTCGAGCCCGAGCGCGACGTTGGCGCAGACCGCGGCGACCTGCCGCTCGTCCAGGCAGCGGCCACGCAGCTCCATGAGGTCGGCAATAGACCCCGCGGCGCAGTACTCCATCGAGATCCACAGGTGCGCGTCGAAGAGGAAGCTGCCGAAGTATTGGACCACGAAGGGCGACGCGCACGACTCGAGGATGGCGATCTCGCGCGTCACGCTGGCGCACTCGTCCCCTTCGAGCGGCACGAGCTTGAGCGCCACGACCTGCGCGGTCGTCTTCATCACGGCCTTGTACACCTTGCCGTAGGACCTGGTCACGCACGAAACGCGATGTGAGTGGGTCACGATTGCTCCAAGTGACCGAGATAAGCCGTGTCTAGGGATGCACATACCCTTCACCGAGCCGCTCCAGCACCTCGAGCACCTCCTCCGGGTCTTCGCCGCGCTGAATGCTCGTCATCGCTGCTCGAGCTGCCTCTGTCGTCCGTGTATCGGCTATTATACTCCGAGTGCGGGTGTCGACGAGCCAAAGCGGAGCCGGCAGCCGGATCAGGCGCGTGAGAGCGATGCGAGTGCGGTCGACGGACGCGATTGATGAGTGCTAGAATCAGCAGCGTCCTGGAGAAGTGAGAGCGAGACAAGAGCGGGCAAATATAGCCCGGAGGCTAGGCGGCGCGCTGCTCTGGGCTGTCGCCACCGGACCCACGCAACACGCTCCCGCTCATCAGCATCAGAGCTCGGTCGCCCGCCGAAGACAGAAATACTTGCTGCGCTTCAAGTATCAGAAGATCGGCTATTTCAAGCATGAGGGGAGGCGGAAGATCAACGCCACAACCAACAACACGCTTCGCCTCCGCCAATGACGGCGACAACAATAGCAGGCGGTCGAGACGAACTCGGCTGCGTATCCGGGCGTCAAGCAGGCTCCTGCGTCAGCAGCAAGCGACAAAATCGGTCAGTCCCTCGATCGGTCGACCAACTTTCGCATGTCACGCTCGAGTCCGCTCCGGAATCCAAAAAAAATAAGGCTGCAGCGGGTCGAATCGTCACCCCGCCGCTGCTTCTTTCATTCGCTTCTCTGTTAACATCCACACGACGAAGGCTGGTCGTCTTCTCTGCGACTCCTCCGATCCCGTTGCGCTTCCATCTCGAGTTCCTTCAGCTGCTTACAGCGTCAGGAGCTCGGGACTCTCCATGTAGGTCTTGAACACCTGGAGGAACTGGCCGGCGACCACGTCGTCGACCACGCGGCGGTCGGACGACAGCGTCACGTTCATGAGCGTGGCGACGCGCGGCTCCGGCTCGACGCCCTCCTTGATCATCTTGGGCGGCAGCATCTCGCGGCGGCCGCGGCCGACGGCCATGATGCACGCCTGCGGCGGGTTGACGACGGCCGTGAAGCCGTCAATGCCGAAGCCGCCGAGGTTCGAGATGGTGAACGAGCCGCCCTGGAACTCCTCGGGCTTGAGCTTGTTGGCGCGCGCGCGGCCCACGAGCTCCATAAATACCCCGTTGATGCCGCTCAGGCCCTTGGCGTCCACCTTGGGCACAATGGGCGTGATGAGGCCCGCCGCCGTCGCGACGGCCACCGAGATGTCGATGGACGCGTTCGGCTTGACCGTCTTGGAGGGCACGTCGAAGTGGCAGTTGGCCTCAGGCACGTCGCGCAGCGCCAGCGCCACGGCCTTGAGGATGAAGTCGTTCAGCGACACCTTGACGCTGTGCACGTTCTTGAGCGTCTTGCGCAGCTTCATGATGTTGTCGATCTCGCAGTCGATGCTCGCGTAGTGGTGCGGCACCTCCACCTTGGATGCGGTCAGGCGCTTGGCGATGATCTTGCGCATGTTGGACAGCGCAATGTCCTCGAACTCGGCGTCTGCGACTGTCGGCGCGGGGGCAGCGGCCACGGGAGCGGCGGCAGCAGCGGGGGCGGCAGCGGCCGGCGCAGACGCCGCCTTGGTCTCCAGACCAGTCCAGTACGACTCGGGCAGCAGGTCGCGCTTGCCGAGGAACTTGATCAGCGGCACGCGCGAGCCGTCCGCCTCGGGGGCGGGGGCAGCAGTAGCAGCAGCAACCGGCTCGGGGGTCGACGCCTCCGCAGCAGGAGCAGCGGCGGCATCCTCGTCGGCCGAGATCGAGGACAGCGCGCCGCTGGACAGCAGACTCTGGTACGTGTCGAGGTCCGGCACGGTGAAGGCGAGCGTGGCTCCCACGGGCACGTCCACCGAGCCGACGGGGCGCACGATCTTGGCCAGCACGGCATCGTCCGTCATCTCGTAGTCGACCACGGCCTTGTCCGTCTCCACCTGGCACAGCACCTCGCCGGCCTGGATCTCCTCGCCCTCCTTCTTGAGCCAGGCCGAGATGGAGCCTGTGGTCATGGTGGGCGACAGTGCCGGCATGGCCAGCGGCTCCACGCCCTCGGGCAGCGTCGCGAACGCGCGGGCGGCCAGCGGTGCCACGCGCCAGTTGCGCAACGGGCGGGCGGCGGCCGAGCGAAGCACGAGCAGGCGGCGCATGATGGCGGGCGGGCGGGCGGGCGATGCAGGTAGTAAGTAGGTGGTAGCGGAGGTCGGGGGCGGGCTTCCTTCTGCTGCGAGTTATCCAATACGCAGCGGGTCGATGGACTTGTCGCGTGTCGGATGGGGGAAAACGAGAGCCGCTCGCTCCCCAAGCACCAAGGATAGGATAGCGCGGGCGGGTGGGCTTAGCTGGACGGGTGGGTTTGGATTTACATACTGAGGACAAGTAAATGGAGGACCAAGGGGGAGCCAGACCCGGCCCGTGTGCGCAGAAAACGGGCCGAAGGAAATCACCAAGCAAAGCGGGTCAGAGTGATCGAATAGAAACGCGCGCGGCTCCGAAGGGAAGCGACCGGTTTCAGGCAGCACCCACATTTTGGACCGAGAAAGCGTGAAAATTACACTCGAGTAAGGCTAAACACTGTAAGCAGGTTGCTTGAGATCTGATTGGATGGTGCTAAAATTTAGGTAAAGGTTTATTGCGCTTTGCAGTTGTTTTGCTCTCTATTTTATAGTCGTATAGTATATACTATATACGAATCGTTTTTATTATAAAATAGGGTTTTAGTCTCTAAAATAGACCAGAAGAAATTTTCTTGCCAAAACCTTTCCGCACAATATTTGTAATTCTCAGTAATTTACTGGACCAACAACCGTTTCAACAGGCGCTGAATTGGACGGGCGTCCAGCAAATTCTGAAAAGTGGCATTGGAAAACTATACAAAACCCAGCATTAATCGACCCACCATTCTGAAATCGCGGATTTTACTGGACGCTCATCCAGCCCAAAATATTAACTTAGGGAGTGTACACTGTACCAACTTCAACTTGCCCGAAGTGGCTAGAGCTGTGATGCGTCTACAGCAGAGGCCATCGCGTTGCACGCGATAACATCCGGTGGATTTTCAACGTTGGTTTCCGCGCTGCATGACTAGTTGTGATATTGACTATTTTTCCTCTTGTATGTGTATGATCGTGCTCTGTAGATTGACCCAACGAGCAGGAAAAATGCGTCGTTGTGGAATGTGAGCTTTAATGACGGCGATTACACCTACTGCAGCAAACTGGTTAGCGGTTCGACGCGAAACGGTGCTTAGATATGCAGCTGCGCCGATGGATTGCTGTGACGAGCATAAATCTTGCTCAGGTGGCCACTGATTAACTGTGATTGAATGGAGCTTGAGGGCTGGCATTCGTTGCATTCTATTGTAGCGTGTGATAAGGTCATACTCTTTGCATAACAAACCTTACTCCACTGGTTTTATGCTCTGGTAATTCGACAATGCAATTGTACCTACGAGTTGGCTAGAAATGTGTCGCCACACCGTCTATCAGGATAAAACGTCTATCGCCATTGCCAGTGCTAGGAAGCGGCACTCAACGATAGAGCAGTGTGTGAGAGCGATTCTAATCTACTGTAGATAAATATATCGGACGTTTATTTGTTGTTGTCGTGTGAAGTTGTGGCACAGCCATCGATAGACATGCAGGATTGACACGCTTCAACTTGGACGAGAAGTTCACTTTACGCACCACGCATTATCCCTAAATTTATAAACCTCTTCAAAACGATCGGTCCAATTGGGTTGGAAACTCGTCCAGTAAATTCCGCCCACAAGTAAATCTCTGAAATCGGTCATGTCCGACATTATTCTGCAAAATCGAGGCTGTTTTACTTACGAAGATCCGAAATGCCACTTCAAAAAAGGCAATTCAGAGCCAAATGCCCTAAAACGGCGTCACAGCTCGTATCAAATTTGATAGGGAAGGACAGGCAAGCTTAGTCCAAATCATACAGTCAACAGTCTATCTTTGAGTGAGACGACATAAATCAATCAATAAAAATCGGATATACTAGCCATTTGTGCCAAAATACATGAAAAGTGCAATACTCGTAAAATTAGAGTAGCAAATTGCGATGAGATTTTTTTCAAAATTGTCATCGTTATTGAGGGGTTTTGCTGTTGTACTCGACAAAGGTATTGAACTTAGGGTTGAGGGCCTTATTGAGGCGTCAAAATTGCGATTTTGGCAAAACCGCGCTGTACTTCCTCTGGCCCGTCTCGATGTGACCACTTCTCATAACTGTCTGTAACTTTTCGAGTTTTATTTTTTTTGGGGGGGGGAATACCCCATCATGAAGCTGACGTTCTGCTCTACACGGGCATATTTTTGCATGTTTATTTGCAGCCAAAACAGGCGAAGGCGATGCGAAATGTTCTACAAACTTTGAAGGGCCGAAGGTTTTTTTACGCATCTCAGTCAAAAATTAGCGATCTTACACAAGAAAAGAATGAGATTGCTCAGTTTTTCAGCTGTGGACTCAACATACTGATCCTCCTGGACGTCCGGTACACGCTCACCCAATCTACACCTGTGATGGCTTCTAGTCCGCTACTTATTTTTTTTTCTCGTTCCCATATGTTGTTTGCTGGATCCTAAACGATGCGATTTTTTTTTACATCGCCCAAATCAGCTCGATTGGCTGCAATTCTGGATGGTAAGGCGGATTTTACAGCAAGAAGTGGTTGTGCTGGTGCGCGATGACGTTAGCCTTGTAGATGGGCTTCATGTCCATCGTTTTCACGCGCTCAATGAGCTGCGGCTTCGTGTCAATGAAGTTGTACTGCATGACTATAGAACCAAAACTGAACGTCAGTATTAAAAGTGCTACCTTTCCCAGATCGTAATGTACAGCGCGTACACATGGCCACAGCACGACCTGCCGCCTCGTGAGGCCGTCGGACAGGTCACAGGCGCCAGCGCGGCATCTGGAGAGCTCGCCGCGGACCGGACACTTTGTGGCGGAAGTTTGCGACCCAACAACGGCTCCTCGATAACGGTATGTACATCGCGTTTGTGTTGGCAACAAAATCAATAAATTGCCGCGACCCGGGATCGAACCAGGGACCTTCAGATCTTCAGTCTGACGCTCTCCCAACTGAGCTATCGAGGCGCCAAAACTCAACATCAAACAAACCAGTACAACAAACAAACAA
>JAADYG010000179.1:0-48422 GCA_023338115.1 Phytopythium boreale
AGCGAACATTCTAGATGTCGATTGTTCCAGAAGTACCTACCAGTAGCGATCGCAAGGCGTAGGGAGCAGTCGAGGGTCTGACATTCGCATCCATCCATCAATTCACTTTCCAATTTCCACTCGACCGACCAAATCGTGTCATTATCTCATCTCCGACACATGTAATCACGTGGAGTGTGCTCGCAAGTGTCAACCGCGACGATACAAAATGCAATTGGGTAGGCTGATACTGCACAGTACCGGTACACAGTGCTGTGCAACTTTGATACATCCGATTGTCAGGCTGTTACCGTGTCATTCAGACGTGTTTTCTAATAAGCACCATGCACAGGCTCCCCTCTTCTTCTCCCACTTTGGAACACACCCACCCACCGCACCTCGTATCGTGAAATTCTCCGCCAGCCAACAGCGACAACCAGCGGCCACGTACAGTAGCACACATCGCCACGACCCTGCGTCTGTCCATGCGGTACCGTCCACTTCTTGCTGTGATGTGATATCTGAGCGACTTCGGACTTGCATCCTGGCGTTCGGCACGCGCTGATTGCACCTTCACTCGGCGCATTCAGCTCCACGCTCAGCTGTCCCGACGCTCACGAGTCCCTCGCCGTGACGGAGGTGACCATGTCCTGGATCGTGGCAACGGGTGGGCGGTAGATGTCCGGCAGCAGCTTGCGCTGGATCGAGTTGAACGAGTACTTGTACCGCCCAACGTTCTTGCGCGCGATCTCGATGCGCGCGCCGAACTGGCGCATCGTGTTGGCCACGCTCTTGACCTCATCGAGCGGACCATATTCGCTCGCGCTGCCCGACTCGATCTCCTGCAGCACCTGCCGCTTCCGCTGAACAAGCAGGCGCGCCTGCTCTAGCGTCACGCTCATCGCCGTGCGGTCCTTGCCCGACTTGCAGTATGTCACGCGACCGCCGTGAAGACTGCGGACTGCATCGGCGGCATGGAGCAGGATGCAGGTGTTCTTCGACGACGAGCTCTCGCTCTCGACGCTCATGCGAAGGTTGCGCAGGATCTCGTCTGGGTGAGCGCCGACGCTCGCTTCGCTGCTGCCGACGCCGCAAATGTCCGAGAAGCACTTGTAGTACTCGACGATAGAGCGCAGACTCGTGCTGTTGATCTTCGACTGGATCGAGACACCCGAGTGCCGCACCATATTGGCCAAGCTCTGCATCTCGTTGATGCCCTGCGTGAAGAGTACCGACGTCACGTTGATGAGCCCACCCTCGCGCAGCTCCTCGGGCAGCACAGTAGTGAACAGACTTGATGGAACGGGCACTTTGATGGTGTACCCGACACCGTCGCGTCGCTCCAGGCGCACCTCGCGCCCGCTCGACTCGTACAACTGGAATGCGAACGTCTCGAGACACTTGATAGCGACCCAGGCGTCTGAAATCATGCACAGTTCCTTGCCGTGAGAGGAAATAAGGCTCTCCCACCCAATCAGGAACCCAATGCGCGCAAACTGCTGCAGCACATTGACGTTCTGCTCCTGAAGACACAAGTCCAGCTCCGCGACAAAGCTCGTCACGAGACTGCTCACCGCCTGCGAGACCGCCACGCTCTTCCGGAAGTAGTACTCGGCACGTAGACGCTCGAGCTGGCACAAGACGCGAGCAGCGAACGCGGTCGACATGTATGGATCAACAGTGTCTTCTGGATCGGTGCGCAGCACAGGATACTTAACCGCTCGTGGCGACGAAGCTCCCGCTGATGCCTTCTTGCTATGATCGTCGCTATCGCGGTGATCCAAATGTCTGGACGACTTCTTCGTGGCGAACCTCTTCTTCGACGTCGCCTTGACGCGAGCGCCAGCGGCTACTCGCACCGCCATCATGGAGTACTTCTTAACGTTCCGCTTTGGCCGCGCCGCTTCGTTGCCTTCCTTGTCACTCGTCGGACTGAGAGGTTCTACCGGAGCCGATACGTCAGATGACATGGCGCTGTCGTTGCTGCAACTGTCATCGACATCCGAGTCGTCAATGAGCGAGAAGAAGTGGGCATCGTCTTCGACCACCAGTCCATTCGTGTTGCTTGCACTTGCGCGCGTAGGACTGGCGCCACTCATTCGCGGCGTGCACTTGTCCATTGTCGACTGCAGCCGGTGGATCTCGGTCTCCATCTCGCGCAAACCGCTGTCAGACAGCCCCATCGCGTGGGCAGTTGGAGCTCCGCACGTGACCGTCGCATGCGTTTCCGGAATAAAGTTGCAATGTCCAGATCCCAGAGAGTTCGCGCTACTCTCCGTAATCGACTGCAACGTCGACGCCGCAGGTGGAGGAGCATTGGAGTTCGAGAAGCCAAGCCCCAGCAGATCTTCTGTCGATGCCTGTTGGGTGAACGCTGGCGGCGCCGAAAGCATCGCAGTCGGTGCTTCGTATCCCATTTGGCGCCACTGCGATCCGATATTGCGAATGATTCGGAAATACGACACGTGCAGGTTGGTCGGGATGCTCTGGATATCCGCCCGCTTCTTGTGCTGGCTCGACTTGAACGTCTTCTTCTGCTCGATCAGGTGTTCGCAAAGGCGGATGGAATCTGTCACCTCGGCAATGTGGTTCTGGAGCGCCATGACATGGGCGTACAAGAAATTCAGGGACATTTCCGTGTCCAACGGACTCGCGCAAGGCGGCGGGGCGCAGTCCGCTGCCCGTCGATACAGCGTCGGATCCAATGCGTCGATGCCCGTCGAGTTCTCATCGACTGGATTCGCCAGTTGTATGTTGATGCGAAGCTGGATCTGGCCAAAGCACTCGTCCGTAGTCGGAGAGCGAACGTCGAACCAGTCGACAAGAGTCAGAGACGAAACAACTTGGCGTGAAACAGTGCCGTGCTCGTCGTGGTAATCGACGACCTTGTCCTCCACGGTCATCGCGTCGCGCACACTCTGCAGAGGGATCATGACTTCACCCACCACCTCATTCTCGACGCCGGTCATATAGCTGTACGTCTCGTTGAACACCTCGAAGCGCAGCCAGCCGATCAACTCGGAGTTCGTCTGGGCAGTCCGAGTAGATTGCCTGTAGAACGCAAACTCCTTCAAGGCGTTCACCGGCGACACCACAAGGCGGCTGGGCAGTTGGCTTGAGGTAAAGTACTTGGTGCTCGGCTTGCCATGCTGGCACTTCGTCAACGCGAACTTGTTGGATGACCACACCGGGTCGGGCGAGTCGTATTCCGTATTGGTTTTCCCCACCACTTGCTCCTGAGGTCCGTGCGTCGCGTCGCCATACTTGACGACAACAAACGGATTCACCACGCCCGCCATGTCGCCGCGTGGAGGCGCGCCTTCCGCACTTCCGTTCACACTGAACGACCCAGAGCTGCTTCCACCTGCCCCCCACTTGCCCGCTTGGCTCTTTAGGCGGTTGATGAAGACGGTTTGGCCTGTTACCATGCCCATAGAGAATGCAGACGGCCGAGATGCGCCTGTCGTTAGAGCATTCTCGTACCCACCGGAAGAGTCAGTTGCCCCGGCGCTGAGGTTTCGACCGCAGATCGCCTGAACGTGCACGACGTCGTATCCGAACACCAGCGCCTCGGCGTCGTCGTCAAAGTGTCGGTTAACCTTGCGCACGTAGTTGTATCGCTGCTTCCAGTCGTCGTACATTTGCGTCAGCTCTTCTAGGCACACGCGCATCAGCTGCAGCGGGATCTTGACGCTGTAGTCGACTTCCGCGGCCTCTTCGATGGCCAGCTTGGCTTCGGACACTTGGATTTGCTCCTGGTCCTCTCGCATCAGCGGATAAAAGAGGTAGCTGCGGAAGATGCTGCGGTGTGCGTTGAAGAGCGGATGAGGCTGCGGCCGGATGTCAGCGAATCGAAGCACGACTGTCGCGCCCTCGAACACACCGGAATGCACAGGCAGCGTCATCTTCTGCCGGTAGTCGCCGCTCGTGGCGATCGTGTACAGCTCCTGGAACGAGGTCTGCGCGTAGCCAAAGCGCTGGCCGTTCTTGTACGAGTGCGAGTTGTCGTCCGGGATCATAATCAGGATCTGCACATGGCGGTCGAAGCGCTTGGCCACCTGGCAGCGCAAGTTGAATCCGACCGAGAAGTTGGGGTTCCTGCTCCGCCGGCGCTCGCTCCAGTAACTCTCTGCGTCAAGGGTGCCCATTGGCGATAGCCTCGTCGCTGCCTTTGGCGACGTTTCTCCGTCTGACGCCGTCAGCGAGTCAAGAGACGCGGATTTGTGGAACGCGCTGCCCCAAATGTCGTCCGTAGGAGCAGTCGACGGCGCGGCCCCGGGCGCCTGCAGCGGGATCTCGCGCGACACGACCACCTGCACGGCCACATCGGTCGCGGGCTTGGGCTTCGGCGCGTTCGAGGTCTGCGTCAGCATACTCAGCGCGCCGCGCACAAACGTCTGCGCGGACCGCGTGGCCGTGGCCACCAGGTTGCCGTCGACGCCCGTGCACGACACGAAGAAGTGCAAGGACGCGTACCGCTCGTCGTCGTCCTCGCTGTCATCTTCTTCGCCCTCATTCGCGACACTCTGGGCGCTTGAAGGCGCCGTCGTCGCCGCGCTGTCGTCCGACAAGGAGACGGCGGCGAGCGAGTCGAGCGCCGACACGTCGCCGAAGCCCAGCAAGTCGTGCGACGCCGCGCTGGAAGCACCGGCAGAGCTGGGAAACGCAGCGAACGGGTCGGACGCGGCGGGTGGATCGTCAAAGCTGATCAGGTTAGGACTCGACGGGTGCGGCGCCGCCATCACTGCCCGCTACTAATGACGCAGTCGAATGCGCCAATGGAGCTCCAAGCGTCCTCTTGTCCTCCCCAGAGAAGACCAATGGGCGAGCGCCAGGTCGCGCACGAGGCCTAATGACCGCGTTTCTCTATGTGAACGCACTGCGTCACCGCCGCCGCCGCTGTGGTTTCGTCGCACTTTCTCGGCATCAAGAAGGAAGAAAGGGAAACCGACCAGCAGGAGTGATGGTCAGTAGGGGGTAACCTCGATTTAAGAATTATTTGTCGGTAAAAGGAGGAACGAGAAAAGTTAACAATACACACAAAACAATAGGTAAATCAGGGATTTGAAATGCTTGCACGATGTTCGTAAAGCGAAGTTATTGGTCGTTACGCTGGACGGAGGCGAGCAGTGCCACGTGGTGAATGTGTGGTCCACGCCGTCTTTTTTGCAGCTGTTGTCTGTTGTAAAGATACCAATCGCATGGCAACGCGGAGGTTCCTGACGTGGCGAGATGGATCAACAATGGCAGTGGAGTTCAACACCATTCGCGAGCGTCTCTTCAGTGCATGTTGCATGTACAGATCTACGTGCGCGGATACTGTACATCGGACTGGAGTACCACGCCGAGAAACGATACCCTGAGCTCTCCCAGCATTTTCGCTCTTCCCCTCTTGCTAAGGGATTGCCACTGAGCGCCACGCTTTCCTTACTCGACGTCAATGAACTGGTCCTCGGTGAGCTCGCCGCTGTTGGTGATGACCACCTTCTCCTTGGGCGTGCCGCTCTGGGTGCCGACGGCCTCGATGGCCTTGAGCACGTCCAAGCCGTCCACCACGCGGCCGAACACGACGTGGCGGCCGTCGAGCCACGACGTGGTGACCGTCGTGATGAAGAACTGGCTGCCGTTCGAGTTCGCGCCCGAGTTGGCCATGCTGAGCACGCCGGGACCCGTGTGTTTGCTGTAATTACCATCGCAAAACACGCACGTGAGCCACTCCAGTCGGGATAAACGACACCATGAAGAGCACAACGTACAGCTTGAAGTTCTCGTCCGGGAACTTGGCACCGTAGATGCTCTCGCCGCCCATGCCGTTGAAGTTGGTGAAGTCACCCTGTCGAGATCAAACCAAGCATTCTGCGTGAGTAAAAGCCTCATGGAGCACACAAATCCAACAGCTCACGAACGGTCGACGTACCCCCTGGACCATGAAGTTGGGGATAATGCGGTGGAAGATGCTGTCCTTGTAGTGCAGCGGCTTGCCCTTCTCGCCAACGCCCTTCTCGCCCGTGCACAGCGCGCGGAAGTTCTCGGCCGTCTTGGGCACCGTCTTGCCGTACAGGCCCATGACGATGCGTCCGGCCTCCTTGCCGCCGATCGACACGTCGAAGAACACCTGGTGCGTCACCTTGGGGCCCTTGGCCGCCACCGCCACGAACGACAGCGACGCGCACACAGCCAGCAGCACGGCCGCGAGCGCCGACACGCGCCACTTGATCGCCATCCTCTCTCTCGGTCTTCTCGCTCTCGTACACGATGGGGGAAACCGGTTCTGGCGCTTCGTGGCGGCATGCTGTCAAAGATCGGGAAAGCCGCACCCTTCACCAACCGATACCGGTATTCGACGGTTATTCCGGATATAAATGGTATATACCGGTAGATTTGTACCGGCATGACGACTGATAATACCGGCGGGCCCTTGACGAGCCAGCTGGCGGCGATGAACCCAGATGGGCATCAAATTCGCCAAGACACTCGCTCTCTGGGCGTAAGTCGCGCATGATATGTGCGGATTCCGCATGCCGCGGTCCGCGACTAGAGACGCGGCGGTGTATCCCGCGCAGTGTGCATGTGTGGATGATCCACTGGATCTGCCGTCTATCCGATAGTGTCGACACCATCACCGGCCGTGAGATGTATTCAATGAATGATTAGTGCAATTCTTTTGTGGCGACATCCGCGGCCAGCGTTATACACAGAGGTTAGGAGCATTGACCTTTACTCGGATCAGGATCATCGAGTCCGAGTACGATGCTACTGACAAATGATCCAGATCCAGATCCAGATTCATTCTATGTTAACTTAATATAGTGCACTATGGATATTTATGATCTTAAAATATTACAATATGAAATATGCCTTGTTTTTCAAGTTTACTTCATGTCAACAAGACTGTGCCGATTTGGCGCTGCAAAACTGCTGCGACAGACAATGTAGGCACACTTACTGCCCGGTTGCAGATACAGGGGATATCCCCTAGAACGCTGCGGAACAGGATTTCCCCAGCAAGAGGCGAATCAGAAGGGCTAAATGGATATGCTTATTCTCTATATATGCTGTGAACTGACTGGCATTTCCAGCTGGTCACCATGTACCGGCAGATTAGATTGCTCCAATACTGCAGTATGGCATTGCCAGATGTCCAAGTCAAATAAGTCTTTCTTGTTGCTGCAGCTTGCAAGTTGTTGGAACTATAATAGCAACAACTTGAGCTGAGAACTTGCTTGGATGAGAACTGGCTCAATGAAGCATGACACAAGTTGCCTACTTCATATACGGTAATCAGCCGAGAGAGTAATATAATACAGTATATATATGGATCTGGATCACTTTTGTATCAGATACTTCGTGGGTTGGATGATCCGATCCAGATCCAGATCCTCCACTCGCCGTGTCGGTGTTATTGGATCGGATCTGGACCTGGATCGGATCACTACGTAGCACTTTGGAGTACTCCAGAGCATCATGCTCCTAACCTCAATACCCTAGTACGTCAGTCCAGGTGGACCAGCGGCTTCAACAGTTCCGCTCGGTCTGCTGTGCCGCGCCAGCTGGTGCGGCGTAAAGTACCAGGCGTCTTCGTCTGTCCCCGTCACTTCTTATTTGATGGTGTAAACGCTCGCGTCGCCTCCGCCCAGACCACCAGCTCACTCTTAGTTAGGCAGATTACTTGCCAGCCACCAGGGTCGGAAGCCATGGCGCGGCGCTTGTTGGTAGCGTCCACGGCGGTTCTAGGAATAGCGACGGCCAGCGGCTCGAGCTCGGCGACTTCGGGGAGTGACATGCAGGTGGTGACGGTGGTGCACGCGCGCGTGCAGAGCGACGCGCCGCAGTGGGACGCCGAGCACGAGACGTTCGTGTCCGAGTTCGGCGACACGTTCGCCGAGCAGTACCGCGCCGCGCTCGACACGGTCAACACGGCGTCGGTGGAGGGGGCGCTCATGTACGTGCAGGCGGAGGGCATCAACGTGCAGGACAACCCTGGGTGCGCGCGGAAGAACGACATGCAATACGTCGTCTTCTACGCGCTGCAGATCCGGCAGACGGACGCGACGATCGACGCGTACGACTCCAGCAACAGCAGCAACTTGCCAGAGTACGGGCCGTTCGTTGCAATGGACAGCGGCGCGTGCACCCTCGAGGGGACCGCGCTGTCCGCCGACTGCCTCGCCCTCTTCGGCGGCGAGCAAGGCAATAGCAGCTCCGCGCTCGACGTCGGGCCGGCAGTAGGCGCTGGAGTCCGCGAGACGGACGCTCGCGCGCCGTACCCGGACACGATCTGGTTCTCGTTCCCCAATAGCTGCGTCATGCAGACGTGGGCAAACAAGAACGACACGTGCCGCTCGCAGTTCGCCGGCGGGCTCTGCGCGTACAACTCGCGCCCGGACGGTCAGGTCTGCACATTCACGTACAAGACGCTCGGGTACCTCAACCTGGACGACCTCGTGGGCATCACGTCCATGACGAGCTCGATCACGGACGAGCCGTACGCCAACTACACGGAGTTCTGCCAGGACCGCGACGGCGAGTACGCGGGCGTCGAGTTCAGCGCGGACGATGACAACTCGGCCGACTCGGTCGTGTCCATCCCGTTCTGGGCTAATCCGTTCGACGAGACCGCGTGCGCCAACCGCACGACCGCCATGGTCGACATGTACAACAACGTCGCCGTGCCCGCGGACTCGCGCATGATCGCGCTGCCGTCGATCGAGACGCTCGTGGAGGCCAACCCGCCGTGCTACGAGAACTCGCCACGCTGCGTGGACGCGGAGTACGGATGCAAGCGCGAGCTGTACGCACAGATCTGCGTCGTCTGCGAGGAACCCGAGGACGGGTGTGTGAGCGCCAGCTACTCGTTCGACGAGGTCAAGAGGTGAGTGTGAGAGACGTCAGAGGGCAAGAGGGAGCTGCTTCTAAGTTAATGACGAGAACGAGTGAGATTGAGATGATTGGTCACCTCCAACACTTCGATTGAGACTCTTACATGATTCGCGAAGCCTTCGTTTGCGCGCTGGCGGAGCCTTCGGATGAATCCTCGTCAAACAACTTGTCGTCATACCTCGCGGTCGGTCTCGGCGTCGCGAACCACCAACGCCTGCGCACGCAATGGCGAGCCGCTGTTTTGCGCATTCGTGTCATTGAATGCGTCGCGGATGCGGCGTAGCAGCTCCGAGGAAGCAGCGACCATGTTGATCCGGTTGCCCACGAAGCTCACTGCACACTGGAACCGCCCACGCGCCGGGTTGACGCTTTCCAGTGCAGCCAAATCATGCAGCGCATCGGACAACGCGACCAATCGTAACGCGGTTGCACCAGGGGCGAGGCAGTCCTGGATCTCCGCGTACGCTTTGACTCTGGACTTGTCGCTGCTTGACTTGGCGATGACGATTTCTGGGTTGCGCGCCAAACGGACGGTCAGGATCTCCATCAGTTCAGAAGTAGCACTCGGAGACGCTGCTAGCGCGTCGAGATCGATGCCATCCAACGACCGGGCGAGAATCTCGAATGCTCGTGCAAGAGCATCCGCGCCGACATGGTCGTTCTGGTCCGGAAATGTTCGGTACACCGGCGCAAGATGTTGCATCCAATCCACCTCAGACCACTCCGCCGCGAACTGCAACAAGCGCAGAAGTTCCAACAGAATCATGCCCGACTTGACAGCATTGGAGTCACTTGTGCAGCCGACCGACCGCAGGTAAACGCAAACTAGTTGCTCGCTTGTGAAGTTGATGAACGCTGCCGCTTGGGTACCATCGACACCCCACAGATCCACGCAACGAAGAATGCCACGGACAAGCGCAACGAGCACACCATACACCGCTCTGTCGGGGCAAGCGTCGTGAGCTTGGGCACGAATGTCGTTGTACAACGTCACTTGACTCTTCCCGTGAGCTCCAGCATCTCCGGTGTCAGCGCCACCATGTGGGACCAGCCGGGCGCGGAACAAAGGGACACGGTGGTACGACGAGCACATCCGGATGTAGAATCGGCTTGGATCGCTGGATCTCACGCAGTGGACACCATTCTTCTCAAGTTGTTTCGCGAGGTTGCCCACCAACCGCTGCAGTTCCGTCGGAGATGGCAACACGTACTGCCTGAGCACCAGTCCAAGATCAATATAGTCGGCAGTCAGTCCAAGGACAGTCGAGTCCATGCGTTGGGCAGCCACTGCGTTCGGGCCAAACACGACATCGGCAGCTTCCGTCAGCTTTCGATACGCGCGGAGGACTTGGTGGCGGGTATGTTCTTGCTCATTCATTCCAAGGGAGTCCAACATGGGTGTTGCTTGCACTGGACGAGAAGAGTCCCCCTGGTGCTGCTTTGCCTCACTCTGATGCACTGAGCTGGCTGTGGTTGCGATTCCAATCACAGAGACGAGCACCGCAAAGTCCATATTCTTCGGTAGCACCACCTCCGCAGGCAATGACGACGTCAAGACGACCAGCTCATTCAATCCTTGGAAAGAATCCCGCTGCAAGAGGCTGCTCAGCACCTCTGACCCGACAGAGCTGGAACTCCGGACCACTTCGTCAAACATGACAGCGTTGCAGACAGCTGGGTCAAGCTGTCGACAGACGTGCTGAAGCAACTGGGTCGTTGACACCGAGGCAGTCGATGAGTCGGACTTCAACAGCAGCACTCGGCGGGTAGAGCAAGCAGCGGAAAGGTGGTGGTTGAGCTTGTCAAAATGGAGACACCCGTCACGAATCCCAGATGAGCGATTCGCACTCGGAGTCGGCTGGCCACCCATCCCACCCACAAGCTTGGCTTCGTCTAGAATCACGACGCAGAGGCGAGTAATGGAGCTTGGTTCCTCGACTTCAACTTCGGCAGCATGATCGACAGGATCCGAACTAGATGTGATGTTCCCCTTGGCCAAGTCGCACCCGTGGTCGTCACTGAACGCAAAGGGCGAGCGCGTCGTAATCACCCGCTGGTTCTGCACAATCATCGCGAAGCCCAGCGTAGCCGGTAGAATCAGCTCTGGATGTATCGCTGTACGGTTGGCCGACGCAGTCTCCAACAGCTCGTTCGAGTACGACGAGCTGACGCCGCTGGCCGTAGAGATAGTGATATGCGGTACTTTGTTGCGAATCTCGATTCCCGACGAATTCTCCAATAGCTCCACTCGAATCGCCTGACCGCGTGCATCCTGAACGATTTCCACGCAGCGAAGCATCACCACATTGCCAACGTCGACTGTGCGCATAAACTGTTCGTCGGGCTTGTAGAACACCGTGACGTGATCGGCGACGACATTCTGGTGTGCAGGTGGTACTGCAGCAAGCAGCTTCGCTCGGGTTGACGGATCGAAGAAGAGCCCCACATAGACGAACTTCCCGCCAACGCTGTTGTCGGTGACTGGGTTCGGAGTCAGCAACGCGTCGTCGAACTGAGGCGTGAAGCTGTAAGCGACTGGATCGTGTTCCCACCGAAGGAACATTGACACCACCTTGCCCGGAGGTACACCGTGGGAGTTGCGCTGCCCCATGCGAAAAGCAGTGCCAGCGTCCGAGCACTTCATCTCCAACACTCGGACGGCGCAACCATACTTCGCTGCAATCGCTTGGTACGATTCATACTCCCAGTGCTGCGTATTCGTGTTGTCCACGATAACAACCCGCGAAGTCTTCGCCGCGCTATCAGCGCGCTGCAACGACGCAAAAATCGCTCTCGAGAACGAGTCCTTGCACGAGTCGTGCGCCTTGCCGAGCCCCTTGACGTCGAACACGTACCCACGAGGCGTTTCAAAGAAGAAATCCGCCGAGAAAATGGAGCAGTCCACCTGCATCTCGCCGCAAAGAGCTTGGAGTTCACGTCCTAGCGTGCTCTTGCCACTCCCCGGAATGCCTCGCAATATAACCACGATCGGCAGTCTCGGATCGCGATTCTCTTTCATCCACGTTCCCACAAGTCGCTTTAGCTCAGGGTACTTCAGCTCGGGGGATCTGCGCGGCAACGGCAACAGCGTGCGCTGTGTTGCAATCGATAGCGCTTCATCTTGAGCTTCGGTCGATACGACGATTGCGCGCCACCCCAGCTTGCCAGCCCAGTGCAACACGGCTTGATCAAGTGGTTGCTGCTTCTTGCGCGAGCCAGAGCACGGTGACACCAAATCCGGCGTCAAGCGAACAGCAATTCGCTGCGTAGCTGGAAGAAGAGATCTTGACGTGATGCCCGCGCTCTGCAGTCGCAGGCGGGAGTCATTGACAAACTTCCACAGCCTGTTCTCCGACTCGCGCGCAAACAGCAGCGCCAAGTGGAGCGTGTCCCGCCGCCTCACGTCGTGCTGCACCCTCGCCTCTGCTACCAACAACTCTTCTCCCACACTCTCTTCAGACGCGCCAGACTTGCTCGCTGCCTGCGAGCGCACGACTGGGCGTTGCTGACGCGCAATGCTACGCTGGAAGGCCACAAGATGCTTCCAGTCACGGATGCCGCACTCCAGTAGTGGGACCCGCACGGCAACTTGCTGCTTCGCTTCGGTGATCGAATCCCTTGTCTCATCGCCAACCACATCACGGAACGCCTGGATCGCGCTCGCCAAATCCGCTTCGCCCGGTGCCACGACCACCTCCAGCGTCACGGTCAGTTGGGCCTCGCTCTGCCGGATCACGCGCTCGACGTCTTGCTCGCTCAGCTCCGCGTTCATCCTCGGCCGGCTGCTGCTGCTGCGCTTGCCCATCCCGCGCCGCCCTCCGCCGCCGCCCGAGCGACCGCCAGACGCACGACCGCTAGCCGCTCCGTCGCCATTCGCGCTGCCGATCGACCCAGTCGACGCGCTGCGCGCCGGCTGACGACGAGGCATGTCTTGGAGCTGCTTGCTACACGAGGAAAACGCCGCCTGTCCGTCCACGGAACTGCGCTTGCCTTGCACGTAGCGCGCAGGAGAGGGAATGGACCGCCCTTTCTTCTTTTTTGGCCCCCTGCCGCTCCCCCTTCCTACCAATATACGGTGCTGTCAGAAGTTGCCCCTTGGCTCAGAAGAGAGACCATCACTCACGAGAATCGGATCCTTGACGATATAGTCTTCCCTCTGCTTTCTACGTCTATAATCTTATCATACCCTTTGAAATATTATACCGATGTCAATGAAAGTCAAGCTGTTTACATAAATAAGTTTACCTGAATGAAAATATAGAACCTTTGATTTTTCATAAGTACCACCTTCGTAGGAAACAGAGGGAAGACTGTACTGTTACCTACGTACCGTACTCGGGCAACTCATTCCACCGCAGCCGCAACAGTTATACGGCCGATAGAACCGCCAGGTATAAAACCCACCCAACCGAACGCATGACTCGTTTGCACCCATAGATAACCTTACGCATGCTAATCTACTCCGCCCACCGTGCTCTCACCGTCACCATCACTGGCGGATGCCTCGGTCCACGTCGACAAGACGCGCGATTTGCTGCTCCAGCGTCTCCTTGAAGTCGCCGGGTAGGCTCTGCGCGAAGTCGGTGAGCTTCTGCGTGCGCTCGCGGATGAGTTGCTGCACCTTGTCCTCGATCTGGGCAACGTTGACGGGGATCAGCGAGTCCGTCGCATCAATCGACGCGACGGAGGGAGCGGCGTCCTCGTGACTGACGCCGTTCGCCTGTCCCTTTGATTTGGTGCTTCTTTCCGCGGTCGCTAGCGACGCGCGCGTCGTCGCGGCTTCGTCGTACTGCAAGTCGTGCAGCCGCCGTTTGAGCGCGCGCACCTTCTTCTCCCAGGCCTCGATCTCAAGCGCCTGCGCCGAGTTCTTCTCCTCTATCTCCCGCCCGCGCACCTCGTAGTCGAGCGCCTGTGACTCTAACAGCCGACACGTGTACTGGAGCAAGTACTCTGTCGGCGCCTCCGGTACACTCGGAGCGCTGCCGGACACTTCACCTGGCCGGGCGGGCTGGCGCTTGCGGTTTCGCCCTCGCCGTCGCTTCTTCTTCGCGGGCTTCCCGCCGCCCGGCCGCTGGTGGTCCTCACCCACGCGCTCGCATTCGCCGTCATCCGCCCCTAGTACGTTATCCCAGCCCTGAACACGCGCGCCAGAAGCCGTCGCAGGCTTCCCGCAGTCCCCGTTGTCGCCGGTCTGGATGGGCATTGGCCTCTTGGCCTTGCCGGGAACTGCTCGCTCCGCCGCGCTGACCGATGAGGCCGACGCGACGCCATCTCCGCCATGAACAGAAGTAGGTGCTCTGCCGCTTCCTTGACCCAACGGATGCGTCGCGGCGCTCTCACCGCGCGCGGCATCTGCATGTTCGCCGATCATTTCCTCGTCCATGTCAAATCTGGCGTCAACACCAACTGTGAAGAACGTACCGGTACACTGTACCTTGATGATGGTACAGTGGTCGTATAGTTCCAGCGTATACGGTACGTTACCCTCGCGTTGGAACCTCAAGTCACATGTCGACGCAGTCGCGAAAGCAAATCGGGAACGCCAAGCAGGTAATAGCGGAAGCCTTTGCGCTGCCTTCTTCTACGGAGGCGATGGCGCTGCACGACCGCGCGTTCCTGGAGAAGATCGAGCAGTTCCTGCTGCACCCGACGGTGCGCGCGCTGTCGCTGGCGCAGCGCGTCGACTTCCTCGAGCAAAAGGTAGTGATCCAGCAGCAGCAGCGTACAATACGTCCATGGCCTAATACCCTGGCTTGTCTGATGGAAACCAGGGGCTGTCCCCGGAGGAGATCACGCAGTGCCTGAAGTCCGTTCAAGCGCACAATGGGCTCACGCAGCTGGCCCGAGGACCGGCGACCGGTGCGCTTAACGCCGCCGTTACAGCGGCCGCAGCAACAGCGGCCACTGGCGGATCGGCTGTCGCCGGCGCCACGTCCAAGTTCGCGCTGCTGACTCAAATGACACGCAAGTATGGCGTCGCAACGCTGATCCTGTCGCTGCTGGGCGTTGGATACTTGCGCTTTCGCCAGCGGCTGACGGAGCAGCTCGTCGTGGAGTACCAGGCGGATCGGATCAAGCGGAGAGCGAAGCGGAACACGCAGGTTGGCGCGCTGCTGAACGTCATCCAGGACCAACAGGCGCAGTACAAACAAGTATGCCGCCACAGCGAGCTCGTGGTAACATCGCGTGTGCATGATGACTAACGTTGTGCTGCTTTTCGTCATCTAGGCTGCCACGTTGCTCCAACACCGCGTTGCAAAAGTTGCCAAGATGCAGAAGGACGCGCTGGCGCAGCAGTCCGTCGCGAGTGCTTGCGCTATTGAGATGCGCAAGCGTCACGAAGAAGTCCACAGCCTCAAGTCATCGCTGCTACAACTCAAGCGCGAGGTCCTGAACGCGTTTGTCAAGCCAACTTCCCCGTCACCAGCAGCTCCCGTGGAGCTGGACCACTCCATCAGCGATAATGGAGCCACGAACGAGAAACCAAAGCGCGCGTCGACCACCAGCATTGCAGTCCAAGTCAATGTCACCGCTACAGCGAAGCCGTTGGAGACCGTTGTGGTGCAGACGGCGGGTGCAGCCGGCGCACCATTGGCTATGCCCTTGGCATTGAAGGGCATTGCTTCTCAAACGGTCCAGCCGGTGAAACGGGCAGCGACTGCAAAGCCCGACAGCGTACCAGCACTCGTATCCAGGCCGGTCAAAATGGTCGACCTGATGGGCGGCCAGGAAGACAGCGACGAGCTGTCGACCTCGCAAAGCTACCGCCTTCTATTGGCGACTTCGTAAGCATCGGTGGTGGCATGCCGCCCAACACGTCGACTATCCATCAAGCGAGTGCGTGCTGGTCTTGATCAAACAGGAACACCACCTTACAAGTTCTTCAAATGGTTCAACGTGTATTCTGGATTGCTTGCCATTGACTATATGAAAAAAGGACTATGGTACACGCATTTGCTCCGTGGCAGCTCGCTCGCTTCTTACCAGACAAAGCAGTCGCGCGGCTGGTACCACGACCGCTGCATCCGGATCGGGCTTTGCACGTAGTAGTACGGCATGCGGATTTCGAGCGTGCCGTCCTCGCGCAGCTGCTGCGTGGCCTGGTCCATGTTGAGGACGTTGCGCGGGAAGCGCTCCATAATCTCAAAGCGCCCAAAGGTCGGCGCACCGCTGAAGCGCGAGACCATCAAGTCCTTCTGCGTTGGCAACTTGAAGCCGGATACCCGCAGAACACTCGACTGCTCGGCCCACTGGACGCGCACGTTCCGACGGTCCGTGTCGTGGAGCTTCGCCATCAAGTAGATGCCGTCCGGGCGACGCTGGAGCTGGTAGTACGGCCGCCAGACAGGAAGCGAGCTCACGTCGATATCCATGGGGGCGTCCCGGGCGACCGGAGCAGACACCGACCGGGTCGTACGAGCAGGAGCCGTCTGTGTCTGTGTCTGTTCCTCTTCCTCTTCGTCCTCCTCCTCTTCTTCATCGCTGCCCATGGCCTCGTCGGCGTCTTCATCTTCTTCGGCTTCATCGTCCTCATCGTCGTCCATGTCTTGGTCCTTGTCGTCGGCCTTCTCCGACTGGTTGGGCGCTTCAGACGTCGTCGCCGCGGCAGGAGGCTGCGCTTCCTCTTCTTCATCTTCGACCGATTCCTGTTCTTCTCCAGCGTCAGCTTCGACGTCTTCATTGGCATCCACCGGAGCGGCGTCGGCCCCGGGCGCCGGGGTGCTTGGCGGGGTCAGCGGCGGCAGGAACGCCTCGAGCATGCGCTCGCCCAGCGACTTGAGCTTTGCGCTCTTGGCCTTCATCGCGTCGGCGGGGGCGAACAGGCTCTGGATGTGCACGACCAGCGCCTTGCGCGCGTCCTTGACCTCCGTGTTGCCGTAGCTCAAGATGTCGTCCAGCTCGCACAAGTACCGGGTGAGCAGCTCCGCCTGCTCCTTGGTCTGGTAGTCGAACGCGCCCAGCTCCGTGCGCACGCGCTTGGCCGACGCCTGCACCGCCTCTTCGTCGCAGTCCTGGCGCTTAAGCTGGCACTGGAGGCGCCACTTGATGCCGCTCACCAGCGCCGCCAAATGGACGCGCTGGCTCTGCAGACGCGTCTCCAGCTTGTCCTGCACCTGCTTGACCTTCTGCTCGATGGCGCCGAGGCGGCCCAGTGCCTGCTTGGCTTGGTCCTCCTCCATTGTCGATGCTGTTGGCTTGGTTGTTGTTGTTGTGGTTGGCTTGTGATCCACCTGGGAAGTTGAGTAATGAGGCTGTAGGACTGATGAGCGCACTGCTTCAACAACAGCACTGCTCTTAAGGTGAGACCTGGTTATGAACTGATGTTGACTTGGATTTTGTATGGTTTACGTACGATGTCACGTGTGACAAGCCGAACCTTCGAGTGTTGTCGCGAAAGTTCGCCACACCCTCGAAAACGCGAGAAGGTTCGAGACACCTTCGTGCGACAATGACTCGAAAAAGAATGAAATAATAGCCAATCAGCACCCACCAAAATTTGAAACTGTTTGACCATAATCAACATGTCCGACGCAAACTGACCTATACCGAAAGACACTGCTGCAACCGGAGCCAAGATCTTTAATGCGGCAATTCACAATGATCAACCACAAAAATCGCGTAATGGCTACACTTTTCCAGGGTCGTTGACACGCATTGCGCTTGAAGGCTCAGAGAAACAGGCGCGTGCCGCAGAGCACTCGGCGCCTCAGCTCGCGGCGGAACGCGTCCCGCTCGTCGTTCGACCCGTGGGCGCCCTGCGACTCGGCTCCCGTTAGTTGCCCGTGGTCTTCTCGCTGCGAATGGAACCGCAGCTTGACGACGCCATGGTGCCGCAGCGCCTCCGAGCCAATTGCGTCCGGGTTTCCCCAACCGGGTGGAGGGAAATCGCTGTTCGAGTGAGTTGCTGCTGGTGGCTGGTCGCCCTCGGTCGTAGCGGCGCTGAGGCCGACGCGGTAGGACGCCGCGCGCCAGCAGGAGGTCTGTCCAATTGGTCGGTCACAACGGGAGGCACGCGTCCGAATCACCGCTTGGAGTCTCTCGATGACGGCAGTCCTACGCTCTAAACAGCCTCCAATCGAACGACAGAGATGCATAAACGTACCCCCTCGCGCACAGCCAGCTGCGCCAGGATCTGAACGAGCTCGCGCTCGTCTCGCACTCCCAGGTCGAGCGGCGGGTAGTCCCGATCCGGCTGGCTCGGATCGAAAATGTTGAGCCAACCGAGCCGCCGCACGCACTCTCGCTGGTCCTCGGGCGATAACATATCGTAGATCTGAGAAATGGAAGGCACACACGAGTCAGTTTGACAGTGCCATACGTTGGAGCACGATCACTTGCCGCACACACCTGAATGAAGTTGTGCAGGTCGATGACGCGGCTGAAGAGCACGCAAGCGGCCTTGGCACGAGCATGCAGAGTGTTGGGGAAAGTAGCGACCAGCTCCAACGTTTGCTGGCAGGACAGCCACCGGTCCGCAACCAGCATCTCGAGCAGCGCCAACCGGTTCTGCTCCTGTTCGAGACTGCCGCGCAGCTGCTCCATCATCAATTGCTGATGGTTCATCGCTTCCACCGCCGCGGAGCTTTCGACACGCTTGAAGACGGAGCGACGGAGGATATCCCAACGCATTCGTGCGCGCTGCTTGACTTCTTCTTCCTCGGCTGTCAAGTCGCGTTCGGCCTCATCTGCCCAAACCTTGGCGATAAACCCCCGGAGATCGTTTGCAGGCGGTAGTTGCTGCTGTAAAACGCGCTGAAGCTGCTCGAACCGACGCCGACTCAACAGCTGCGTCCCGCGTGGTGGTCGCAGCGTGCTCACATAGTGGAACGAGACAATCGTCTTGACCTGGGAAAGCGGTGACGCGATGGCTCCGACAGAAGAAGAAGAGGAGGACGACGGGCCGAGCAGCGAGTTGAGGATGAAGGTGCTCGTGAGAAGCACGGGCTTCCCGTTGATCGACGTGTTGCGAAAGTTCTTCCAGTCGCCGTGCTGAGAGGTGTCGCCCCGGCCTGACCGGTTCTTGCTGAAGAGCTTCTCGCCTTGTGCTAGCTGGGCAAGTCGCTTGAGTGCGGCTCGGTCGTCGTCGCTCTCCAAGTCGAACGCGTACGAATTCGTCAGCGAGCCTAGGAGCACCGGAAACCAGCGGCCGAGTCGAGACCGCAGAGCAAACCGCTCGAGCCACTGATCTTTAGCATCAACGAGTCGCGCGACCAGGTTCGCCGCATCCTGGCGACTCGCCATTTGCGGTAACAGCCTACTCACGCCTTCAAGCCGTCGTCGCTGAGTCTTTAGTGCTCCTGCTTGCTTGGCTAGCAGCGCCAGCGCTTGCTGAGCCGTAAAGAGCAGCTCCGACTCCTCCAGCACCAGGTGCAGGAACTCGCGCTGCTCCGTCACGTTCTTGCTCACGCCCTGGACGCTCGTCATGAGCTTGGAAACGAACGCGTCCGATATGCGTCGACCTAGTCGCGTGCGATTCTGGATACTGTCGCCGCTTGAGCCATCGTTGTCGTCCGTAGACACCGGATCGTGCACCAACTCGAGTGTGAGCCTGCCGCTCTTACCGATCGTGAACTCGGCTCCGTTTGCGATGTCACGAATGACCCAATGCTCCACCATCGTCGACGGCGATGCACCACTAACCTCCGCAGTGATCACACCAGCATCGGTGCTCTCGGCGTCGCCACTCCCGAGGATCTCGGCCTTGAGGAACGCCAAGAACTCCTGCTCGTCAATCTCCCCGCTGTTGTCGAGGTCGTAGCGGGCGAGCATGTGCGCGATCTCGGCGTCGCTGACGTCATGAATACCCATCAGGTTGAGCACGCGCGACACTTCGCGGCGATCGAGCGAGCCCAAGCCGTCCGAGTCGATCATGGCGAACCCGCAGCGGAAGAACAGGTCGGTGAACTCGTGCGCTTGGAGTGATCCGCTTCCGTCGTAGTCGTACTCGCGTAAGAGCCGCGCTAGGTCCGTGTCAGGAACGGAAATGCCATGCATACGCATCGCCTGCAACAGTTCGAGCTGATCAACGCACCCAGAGCCGTCAGTGTCGACTTGGTTGAACAGCCTCGCGACTGCGCTCTTGCTTCGATGGCGCTGAGAGCGCGGGACATCAGTCGTTGCTTCACTGGAGCTCGTAGTAGCGATTTCGGCCGCATTTTCCTTGTTGTCGGGCTTCCGGAAGACTTTGACGTGCTCCAGCTTCACTGTTGCGGGCTTGCCGGAGCCAGAGGAGTCAGGCGTGAACTCGATTCGCGCGAACCGGAACTCGCTGCTCCCGATATCGTCGCTTGCTAGTCGAAAGAGCTCCTGCGCGACGACGTTTTCGTAGGGCTCGGCCAAGTTGAGCACGTAGCTGCCGGCTGGCGCGCTCGGATTGAAGACCACCAACTGCTCGTTGTGGGTTGTTGGCATATTAGCACGGCTGTTGGTCGCATTCCGATTCTTCCGCTTCTTGTTGGGTATCGCCGGAGTGTTCGTCAGATTGCATTCCATGAGCGAGAGCCGACAAAACACGCTACCGCCCGCGCTAGTTGACGGGCGGGTGCACGAAGCGCGCATGAGTGCCTTGGCGGCTTCTAGTCCGAGCGGGTTCCCGTCCAAAGAGAGCTCGAGTAGTGCGGAGTTGGCCGCTAGTCCGCTCGACAGGCCGAGGGCACCTTTACTGCCGATCGCGTTGTATTCGAGCCGCAACTTCTGCAGCGTCGAGTTGCTGCGAAGCGACTGGCCGAACGCGAGTGCTCCGCCGTCTCCAATGCTGTTGTGAGTGAGTGTGAGCTCGCGGAGGTGGTAGTTGAGCTGCAAAGCCGTCGCTATCGGCACAGCGCTGACTGCCCGCAGCGCATTCCATGAGAGATCCAGGTGCTGGATGTGAAGATTGACGTTGAGCATGGCTCCGATCGCCTCTCCTCCGGTGGGCTGTCCAATACCAGCGGCCGTCGCGTCAGCATCTGCACTGCGAACCTCGTTAGTAGCTGCACGTGTCTTCGTCGGCGAACCACTGCGTTTACCCTTCCAATTGAGCGATTGCTGTAGTTGGGGCTGTCCGATCATGTTCGACCGTAGCGACAGAAATTCGACGGACTTGTTGCGCTCGAACGACATCATAAAGAGCGCGCACTCGGCATCATCCACGTCCGCAGCGTCGAGCACGAGGGTCTTGAGCGTACACAGCGACGACGCAATGTAAACGCGGAGACTCGCGGCGCTCTTGGTGCCGACGGCGTTGCCGGAGATGTTGAGATAGGACAGGTTGGGCTTGTTCTCGAGCGCGTGGAGCAAGGCGTCGATTGCGTGGTCTGACAGCGCGTTGTCGCTGACGTTGATGGCTTCAACGAGCGGTATATCGGGTAGACAGACCGCAAAGTCAACGTTAAAGTCGTCACCGAGGCCCTGGTGGCTGAAATCAAACGAGCGAGAGTTGGCCTTGCGCAGCACGAGCGCCAGCGCCGGCCGCGACTTGGCGAGGCAGGACGCCAGGAAGAGCACGCGCGGCGACTGCGCTGAAAGTACGCTGGCATGACCCTCGGAGACTGCATTGGACGGCTTACCACCTTCTGGCGGCGCGTAAAGCGGTGGAACGTGTCGTTGACGAGTGTGACGGCGCGTCCCGCTACTTCGAGATGGAGAGAGCGCGGACGGAGAGAGCGACTTGTTATTCAGTGTTGTAGGACACGACGATGACGACCGCAGTCTCGAAGCTTGCGAGCTCGCTGGTTGGGGCGCGACCTGGACGAACAGGTGGGTCTTGCCATGCAGCTCCCGGTACGTCTTGTAGTAGTCTTCTTTCGCAGCCGCGCCAAAGTATTTCTGCATTGTGCGGTCCTTGTCGTGCCCGTCTGGTGTTGTTTCATTCTGTCCGGCGCGTTGGTCGCTGTGGCTCCCACTGATAACAGGATTTGCGCCGAAGCTCTCGCTTTTCCGACGGCTGGACTCTTCATCCTGCTCGTCAATGCTGTGGTCGTCGTCACTCTCCGAATCTTGAGCCTCCATCCCTGCTTGGGCTGCTTCGGACAGCATCGTCGGGTCACGCAGCGGAGCAAACGTGAATTGGGCGCGTCCAACGCGTCCTATAGCTTCTTCGCTTGCTCTCTGCATGCCGTTAGCTCCGTGGGTGACCGTCTTTGCCAGGTTCTGGAGGCGCTGCTGTTGCTTATGCTTGTGGAGCTGGGCGTCGAGCATCTGTTGCACTTCTAGCATCGCTTCGTCGTGCGTCAGAACTTGTTGTGTTCGCGGAAACGATTTCATGGGCGATGTGGGGGCGTGAAGCAGCGCGGAGGACGCTGCCAACGTCGACGATGACCCAGCACTCGAAGTAGAAGTGGCTAGTGATCCAGCTGATCCGTGCTGAACCTCCAGTAGGCTCTTGTCCCAACTAATTCGTCCGAGAAATCGCGTTGGTGATGTATGTGCTGCTATCGCCATGAGGCTTGCGCCGCCACTACCCGTCGTGGAGCTGCTTCTGTCCTATATGAATAATGTGGAGATCGGCCACGCACAAGTCAACTCCAACTCAAATATACGGGCAACAAAGAGACTAATGGAATTTTACAAGGACGGACAAGCGAGTGCGTGGGCGCGGCGAGCTTCGTTGGTGACGGCATCGGCGAGATTGAGTGCGTTGTGCCACCGATAGCGCCTCCGATTCGAGGCAAGCTTGCAGTCGGCATCGACATCTCGGGGCTTGCTGCTTTCCGTGCTCTGGATTGTCCAGCACCTCAACGAGCCCGGAGAGGATGACTCGCGATAAAATTAAAGACGGAAGCGTTCAAATGCGTGCTGCCCAGGTATATTTAGCGTCGTTGCTCTCTGACGTTACGCTCAACTGAGGTGAAGCAATCCAATGGGTCGCAACCGAGACACACTACTGCGTTGGCCAACGGACATGCCTACGCGAAGAACGACTCGAACGGCGAAGGGGTCCACTCCGGGAAGAACTTGGCCTTGGCCTCCGCCACCTCCTGCTCCGTGCCAGGCACGCCGCGGCCGTCCGCGAATAGCGTGTTGAGGAACGCGTTGAAGTCCGTCAGGTAGTTCTTCTTGTTCTCCTCGTAGTCCACGTACGTGACGTCCAGCTTCTTGCCGAGCTTCTTCTCGGCGATCTCGACGATCTCGAGCGGCGACACGCGGTCGCCCTCGAACGGGATCTTGGCCCACTGCAGCGCCGCCTTGGGCGCCGTCGACACCACGTGCGCCACGAACTGGCCCACCTCGCTGCGCTTGGTCAGACTCAGCTTGATCTTGCCGTCGCCCACGATGGTGATCTTGCCCGCCTCCACGTCCAGACCCAGCGTGTACGGCGCGAACTCGAAGAAGAGGCCCGTGTAGAAGACGGTGTAGGGCAGGTCCAGCTCCTTTAGCAGATCCTGCACCACCTTCTTCTGGCCGTTCAGGCCGTCCGTCACGTACACGCCGTACTCGGCCGGCACGAACAGCTGCACGCCCGCGGCCTTGGCGGCGCGCGCCACGTCCACCTGCGTCCCCATCGCGAACGGACCCACCGTGCTGATACTGTTGATCGGGTCGGCGTGCCGCGGTGACGTACAACATACACACACACCAGTCGATGCAGGGGTTAGACACCACGATGTGGAATATATACGATCGAAAACAAGGTCACAAACGATCAGAGAACGTACACGACTTCGATGCCGGTGAGCACCTGCTTGACGGCCTCCTGGTCGGCGTAGTCGACCTTGGCCAGCACGGCGCCGCGGTTCTTGAGCTGCAGCAGCTCGGCCTTGGTGTCGTCACGCGTGAGGATGGTGACGTGCAGGTTGTTCTTGAGCAGCTCGTCGGCCGCGGCGGCGCCGACGCCCCCGGCGGCGAAGATGGCGAAGCGGGTGTAGGTGGCCATGGTGGTTGATTGGTTGGTTGGTTGGTTGGTGTGTTGTTGATGTGCTTGATCGAGCGAAGATTGAATTGTGAACGACTCTGATCCGAGGCGCGAACCAACTCTAGTGTGCAGTGCCTACCGCAGCTGCTATGCCCGCTGTGTAGATGCATGGGACCGCGGCATTGCTGAGACGTGTGTGACGTGGTGTGTTGAGAGGCGCAATCCATTTCACACGTCATTGAAGCAGTGTATTCGTTATCCCGTAAATAGTTGAATACATCCCGTAAATACAGAAGAAGATGACACACGATAGAATCGTCAACGTTGATTGGTCAAAACGCAGATCCTGTTCAGTGCATAAACGGGTATGAGCATGCCTTGCTGACGCAATCTGACAAAATCTTGTCGTTATTTACGGATGTATACTGAGCATTATGCCCGTATTTGGCAACTCCATGACGGATTTGTCACATCACGATACGGAATGTGTCCATATCTTACTTTACAAGTTGAAGCTGGCAACTGTCACTTCTATCGGTTGTTCATTCCATTGTCGTGGACGTAGATCCCAGCGCAGACACTGATGGTGGCGATCGTGCACGTCGTGAAGATGCCGGTGAGAAACTGGCGCAGCTCGGGGGAGCCATTGAGCGGCACGCCTCGTCGCAACTCCCACATGGAGCAGCTCAGGTCGACCGCGACTTCGAGGAGTACTTGGATGACACCCATGCCGAGATTGGATGTGAGTAGCGCTTCTACAGTCGTTGGCTCACTTGTGCTGTTGCTTGTTGATGACTGTGGAGACTGCGATGAAACCGTCCATCCGAAGTTGGGGTGCTCGCGGAAGAAGAAGTTGATGGCCAGCGAGCAGCCAATCGCGATATACTCGGAGCACATGTCCTTCACAAACGGGACAATGGTAAACGGACATTAGCTGATCGATCGCGTTGCACGAACAGCAAGGTGGTCATAGGACATAATAGACGCACCGCCTCCAGCTCAGCAGCGAGGAACTGCATGACGGTGGCTCGCCATTGCGTCAAAGCCTGACGGTTGGACAGCACTCTCGACGGGTATCGTTGCTGCTCGTTGTCGTTCCCATCGGTCTGAGCTGTAGTCTCTGCGCTCGAGGAGTGAGGCACGACGGTGCTGCCTCGCTTCGTGGTTGTGTCTGTCTGTGGGGGCTCGAACAAGTTCCATGTCGAAGTCATCATGCGGCTTGATCGAGCGCTAAACCGCGGACGACGCCTGATCTCTCGCTCAAGCAGCTTGATCTTGGCAACCCGCATTGCCGGTTCCAGCACCGACAGCAACAGGAACCCGCTGATCGACCACTGCGGCTTGGTGCGCATGAGGAACAGCCGCACCTGGGTGTTGATCAACACCGTCGGCACCACCGTGTACACGTAGACGCTCTTGGTATCGACGCGCGCGCCTCTACTCAACACGAGTGTCTTGGTGCCGTGAAGGATCGCAGACTTGATGAAGACGCTCGCCACGCTGAAAACCACGAGCTCCACGTTGGTTGTGATGGTCAGGTGCATGCTGCCGTGCACAATGACGACTACCAGCATCATCGAGAACGGCAAGAAGCTCGACCGCGCGTACGCCACAAGAAGTCGTACAGCGTACGGAGTCTTGTTGACGTGGGCAAGCGCTCGACCCTCCGCCGTCTCGAGCTGAAAAGCACGCTTGACCTCGACCGAAGCGGCGGCGTGGTAAAACGCCACGATCCAGTTGAGCAAGTAGTACTCGAGATGCCAAGGACGCAGACGCTTGCTCGCCGACGTGACCGCGTAGGTTGCCAGCACAGTCACAACTTCCGTCACGATGAGCATGGGGAACGAGCGATACTGCAGCGTCCACCACACGGACACGAGTGCTACACGCTTCTCCGGCTCGTCCGCACGGTGCAGCGCGGTCATGGAGATTGCCTCGACGAACAGCGTCGCCTGCGACGTACACGACGTTCCCAGTACGACGATCACTGTCACGACGACTGGGTAGGACGACGGAGCCCCAAGCCAGTGCGAAATGCCGGTACCATACGTGTACAGGCACGATAAAAGCCAGGCGACGGCAATGCTGACGATCGAGTGATGGATGAGCGACGCCAACGTGCGCACCGCGGTCCGGAACAAATGCAGCAAGCTCGGCGGGATTACTGGGAGACGGCGAGACCACGTGCTTGAGTTTGTCTCCCGCGGAGTCGGTAGCGGGGGCGCGGATGGGTGTAACCTCAATGACACGACCGCATTGCTACGCGTCGGTCCGATCCGGAACAGAGCGCCAAGCGGATGTTCCGACCGTGGCATGCCGAACGCAACTGAATGGCCGTAAGCCGAGGAGGCTTCGAAGCCGTCTGATTCACCTGCAGCTGTTCGAGGAACCGTGACACTTGGCACCGCTCCCGACGAGCCGACAAGGGCACACGCGATCTATAAAAAAGCGCGACGAAGATCTAAATTTGTTGCTGCATGGCTCGTCGATCGTTGTGCTCGGCTCTCTGACTGCCCCTGCGTTCATCACGCCAGTAAACAAGATTGATAGCCGATGCGCATCTAGAACGGTTGATAGCCAGCGAGTAGCTGGTCGCAACGTAAGCCTCCCAGGCATAGCGACTCAACACGCTTGTGGCTTCCCGTGCGTGTTACGTCTGGTCTGTATGCACACAAGTAGGCGTCGTTGTCGGCGATAGGAGCCATCTCTCGTTCCCACCGCACCCACGAAATACTAAACAGCCTTGCCATGACGGCAGCAACATTCGGATTTAGTAGGCATAGTTACAGCTCCTCTGGTCTAAGCATCGCTGGATGGGTCGTCCTTGGCGTAGATGGTCGAGCAGACAGTAATGGTGGCAATTGTACAGCCCGTGAAGGTGGCAGCAAGGAAGTAGCGTAGGTTCGGCGCGCCGTTGAGCACAACGCCGCGCCGGAGCTCCAGCATACTACACGCAACATCAACAACGACTTCGAGAAGCACCTGGATGGCTCCGATGCCGAGGCTTGACTCGAACAGAACCTTGATGATCGCGACTTCTCCCGACTGGTTCGTCGATGACGACTCGCTGGACAAGGAGGCGGGAACAGACCACCCAAGCTTTGGGTGATCCCGAAAGAAGTGGTTGATGGCCAGCGAGCAGCCGATCGCAATGTACTCGGAGCACATATCCTGCGAGCATTGGAACAGATTGGCACGGTAAACTGCT
The DNA here is from genome assembly GCA_023338115.1 of Phytopythium boreale. Classification (NCBI taxonomy): domain Eukaryota; phylum Oomycota; class Peronosporomycetes; order Pythiales; family Pythiaceae; genus Phytopythium; species Phytopythium boreale. Next base: position 26,901 of record JAADYG010000179.1, read on the forward strand.
GTGATGCCAACACATTAGAGTAAGCGATACTTACCGCTTCAAGTTCGGCAGCGTGAAACTGCATCACAGTTGCTCGCCACAGCTCGAAGGATTGTCGAGGCGTCAGGTTGGTCGCTGTTCGAGATATCGTTGGGTTGTGCGTCTGCTCTTCGCCTGGCCGGGTCTGCTTGTCGCTTAATAGTTGAGGAGTGCAGCCCGATTCCGGCGCGACACCCACTTGCGCAGTCGAAACCGGCGCCGTCGTCGCTGTTAGAACCGGCTGCCAGACCCATGTCGACGTCTTCCGGATGTGATTAACGTTGGCGTGTTGCCGCTCATGATTGATCTCGCGCTCGACGAGCTTGAGCTTGACCACTCGTAGCGCTGGTTCCAGTATCGCAAGTAACAGGAAGCCGCCGATTGACCACTGTGGTTGAGCTCTCAACAGGAAGAGGCGGACTTGCGTGTTGATCAGGACCGTGGGGACGACAGTGTAGACGTACACACTCTGGACGTCGATCCGCCGCCTTCGACGAGTCGCGAGGGTCCGGGTAGCCCACAGCGTCATTGATTTGAGGGCGAGGCTGGCCAGACTCAAGAGCACGAGTCCGCGGTCTGTCGAGACGTGTAGTTGCATGCTACCATGGACAACTGCGGCAGCGAGCATCATAATGGTCGGCAGGAAGCTTGAGCTGGAGTAGGCACGAAGAAGCCGCACGAGATACGGTGACGTGTCGACGCGGCCGCGCGCGCGGCCTTCAACTGTGTCGAGCTGGAAGATCTGCTTGCTTTCAACAGCGGCAGCCGCGCGGTGAAGCGCGGTGAGCCAGTTCATCACGTAGTACTCGACATGCCATTCGCTCAGAGCCTCGCCCGAGCTTGTGAGCGTAGGTGAACAGCCCCGTGACGACTTCTGTGACGACAAACATGGGCAGGCATCGCCATTGAAGCTTCCACCAAATTGGCAGGAACGAGATCTTCTTGTCTGGGCGGCTGGTCAGGTGCAGCGGTGTCAGTGATAGCGCTTGCGCCAGCAGCGTCGCTTGTGCAGTGCACGAAGAGCCCAAGGCGACTGTAGCCACCATGGACGATGGGTAGGACTGCTCCATCGGTCGAAGCCCAGACAAGATGCTGCCGAGCGTGAACAGATACGCGAGCAACCAGGCGACGGCAATGCTGACGAGCGAGTCGCCGATGAGTGTCAACAGCACGCGGATAGCGATTCCGAGTGTGTCGCGATAGGTAGGTGTTCGCGACGAGCGAGCTGAGAACCTGAAGATGAGCGAGGGACCTTGGCCTGGATGGTTGATCGTTGACATCGTTGGCAGGATCGGGAGAACGGCATTGCTTGGTATCGTCTCTTGTCGAATAGGCGGCAGATGGAGCTATCTCATGGAAGCCACAAGACGTTCGATTGGTGCTGTGGAGGTGAGCAAGACGGCGCGTACGAACTGGGTCTTGCGTGTGGTAGCATCTTGTCCGTCACGAACACTCGACGCGGCTGCGTGCGGCGCGCTGCTGCTAGTGGCCGCGGACACGGTGGCAACCCCTGCAGTGAACTCAAAGGCATAAATAACTGGTCACAAATAGCCTTCGTCGTCCCCCCAGAATAACTTTCTTTTCGGTATTTTCGTTGTGATGAGACCTGGACGGACATCACGATATACATTAGTATTCTATTAAGGTGGTATACAGTAATGATCAACTTCAACTATGTATCCGAGTGATGATCATTATCAGAGTGACATACATTCCGTGGATTGGTAACGTGTCGCTTACTAATCGAGGTTGGCACTGCTGTTCACATACATGGCCGCTGATATGAGCACTGTCATGAGCGCGCAGCTCGCGTAGATCCCCGTTAGAAACCCGCGCAGGCCGCTTGGTGTCTCGAGCGGGAACCCGCGTTTGATCTCCCACAGCGAGCACGCGAGGTCGGTCACCATCTCCAGCGACAGCTCAAGCAGCGCGAACTCGAGCGAGCCAGTCGACTGCATCGTCGCCCCACTCACCGAGACGTCCATCTCTGGCCAATAGAAGAAGCGTGGCACGCTGGAGAAGAAGCTATGGATGGTCGTCGAGCAGCCAATGGCGATGTATTCGGAGCACATATCCTGGCAAGAGTTCACGAACAACATGTTGGTAAGACCGCTGCACGAACAAGGCTCTAGACGCCCGGTTGTCAGCATGAAAAGCAGAGGTTCACGCCAGTTTGCGCACTTACCGCACACAATTCGGCGGCGTGGAAGCGGAGAAGGGACCTCTTCCAGCAGAGGAACGCGTCCACTTGCTCGGCCATAAAGGTAACAGGAGTCTCTCGCCGGTCACGCGATACCACGAGCATGCCCGATCGGAACGCTATTCGTGGCAGTACTCGACGCAACTCTGAGTCGCTCACGATCTGGTTACGCTTGAGACGCTCACGGACCTCGCGACGCGCCCACTCAACCCGGGCTATGCGCAACGCCGGCTCCAGCACCGAGAAGACCACGATGCCATAGACAGATAGACTCAGTTGCGTGTGCAGCAGGATGAGCCGCGCTTGGGTGTGGATCAGAATGGCCGGCATTGCCGTGATGCCGTACACGACCTTGGCCGAACCACTTTCATCCATCGACATGTTGGACTTGCGCAGCACGAGTCGCTTGGTAAGAGCGAGAACTGCCATTTTGAGCGCCTGCGCCGCGAAGCTAAAGAGCAGCGTGTCTTGGTGCGACTTGAGATGGATGTACGTGCTCGCGTGAACCACACCTGCCGCCAGGAACATAATTGCCAGAGGAACCAGCACGCGTACATACGCGCGTAGGAAGAGCACGAAGCATGGCGGTGACGGTGGAGAGGAAGAGTTGGATGAGCAGTGGTGCTGCTGCTGGGCGCGTCCTTCAAGCGTCGTCTGCTGGTAGATCCGCCTTTCCGCGACGCTGACGGCCACGCGAAACCCAGCGTTGATGAGGCAGCTCAGATAGAAGTGCAGCTTGAGCGCGTTGATACGAGGTTTGTGAACGCTCAACCGTTCGACGCCATACGTCGCGCCCACGATTGCGCCTAGCGCGACCACAAAGGCGCACGGCGCGCCATGGCACGACAGCTGCACCAAGCTCCATAATGCAGACAGCCGCTGCTCCGGATGGTCCGCCTGGTGCAGCGCGCGCATCTCGACCACCTTGACGCCCACGACCGCAAACGCATGGCTCACACATGTGATTACCTGAAGAATCTGAAGGAACGACGCGTGCGACCGCTGACAGGATGACGGCAGGAAGAAGTCGCCGCGCGAGATCACAAAGGTCGACAGTGCCGCGAGCGCCACGCTCACGCCTGAAAAATAGAGCACGTCGACGACAAGACGCGCACTGCGCTTGAGCAGCAGCCACGAGGAGTCCACAACTGTGATCGTCCGGAAATGTCGATGGTGGTGGCGGCTCTGGGACTCGTGACGCGGCGAAATGTTCGACATGAGCGAGACCATCCGTCGAAGCCGATACCTTGTGCATTTGACGCTCAAGTCGTGCCCTCCACTCGCGTAACACGGCACGCGGGAAGTAGCTCCAAGGTCACGTGTCGGGTCAATTGTACTCGCGACTGTGCCCGAGCTAAAAATACACATCGACACACCAAAAACAGCGCCGAACAGGTCTCTCCATTTCCAAAGGCTCGACCACCGCACCGCATCCGAAGCAGACCATCACGGCCCTGTCTCATGCCGCGCTCCATCGAAATTTCCAAGTCAAAAACTTCAGAAATTGCAAATAGAAATGCGCCCGAGAACACAACCAAAGTGATGGCATGGCCGATACCTAACAGTGACGGGAAAATGTACAGTACAGTACATGCGAGATGATGATCAGCGACGAAAGTGGCCCACAATGCGCTTCGAACAGTGGGAGGAGGCATGTAAAACAAGTTGAAAGGCTTAAATATCGCTATGACTGGGCGCTACCTGCTACTGTATCTCTCGTCGGCCGAAAATTCAGGTGACGAGCTGACGGTGACCAAGCGGAGGAAGAAATTTTCGAGGAGGGACGAGGGTGGGCGCGAAAAAAGTCGTCTGCAGACGTCAGAGGCCGGTCGAAGTCGTCGCCGCACGTGCGTCCTCCTCCCGGGCCTCGAACGTGGCCAGCGACGCTGCGGATGGCGGCAACAGGCCCTTCTTGAAGAGCTGGAAGTGGCTGTTGCAGAAGTTGCGCGTCCGCTCGTACGCCTGCTTTCGACAGCCGCTCACCACGCAGCGCTTGCCTGTTTGGACGAGAAGAGAGGGTCAGCTACGCTGTTGCTGTTGTGGCCCTGCTTGATGCTGTTGCGAACTTACCTCCGCCGTGGGCCCAGCAAAGGCCGTTAGAGATGGCGATCTTCTCGCACGGGTGCGCCTTGCACTTGGTGCCGCCGCCGTGCGACCAGCAGTAGCCGCGCGACTTGGCGCGGTTGATGCAGCCCTCGACCTTGCACTCAATGGATCCACCTGGGATTATGTCAAGACACCACACGTTAGTCGTTGTGGATCGGCGCAAGGCGACCAGCTCTACCACACACCGTGTCGCCAGCAGCGGCCAAAGTGCTTGGCACGGGACGTGCAGCCCTCCGTGAGGCACCGCTTGCCTCCCTGTGGGAACGGATAGCGTACAACGTTAGCGCGTGTGCCCATGCAGAACCGCGAATAAGCCGTAGCGCTACGCACCCCGTGGCGGACGCACAGCCCGTGGTCGACGACGTACTGCTCACATCCCTCAAACTTGCAGGTCCGGCTAGCGGGCCGCGCGGTCTCAATCTTCCGCTGCATGCTCATGGCTGACAGCACCGGAGCGGACGCTGCGCGTCCAGCAGCAGCGAGTGAGTGCGGCGACGGCGCGTGGCGGGATGCTGGCGACGTCTCGTTCGTATCTTGCCCTGAACAAACGAACTGCACGTTAGCATAACTGTTGGGGCCTTGACATACTTACGGGGATGAAGAGCATGGACTTACTCCAGTACGTCAAAGGGGACGAGTGCACCGTCATGGAGGGCGGAGCTGGTTGATGGGGTGGGTACTGGTTGAAGTATCCCGCGTCGCCGCTACTGGCGGCGGCCGTCGCTCTTGCCGGCGGGATCATGGACGTTGACGACGACGTGTACGTCGCGTGGTCTTGCCCGCCGAGAATGAACCCGATCGAGCTCTTGGTGGCGCCGATCTCGCGGCGGTCTCCACTGACGACCGGCGCGCGTAAATCCGTCGGTCTCCTGCCGTACTCGGGCTCGGCCTCGGGCTCCTGCGTCCACGACTGGCGGGTGGTCTGCACGTCGTTGAGCGATGATGTGCGGAGCATGTGCGAGAGCTTGGGGAGCGCTGGCGCCGCGACTGAAGGGGGAGACGGCGCGAAGACGTGTGGAGCGGCTGAGAAAACGGCCCGGGGCGGCTCGTGAGTGGCCTCCTGCTTGACGTAGACCCTCTCGTAGGCGCCACTAGCCGCCGGATGAGTCTGGTGCTCTTGATAGGCTGGATACCGCGCGTACGTTGGGGAGTACTGCTGCTGCTCGGCGCGTTGGTGGTGCCGGTAGTGATACTTCTCCTCGTACGGCGACAGCGGGCGGGCTTGATGCTGAGCGAACGACGCGCCGACACGGTAGTTTGGCTGGCCAGCGGCGGAGGAAACCGCCCCGGTGGTCGAGCTCGTCATCGCCGCCGAGACGGAGGAGACGGACGCGACGCTCCGAAGCGACGGGAGCGCGGGCGGGGCGGAATACGCGCTCTCCCGAGTCGACGGGCGGGGGTTCCATCCGTCCTGCATGGCGGATGTGCGAGTGGCTATGGTTGGTCTCGGTGACGTGGTTCAGATCCGACCGACCGGATCTCTTATTGCTCGATCGAGAAGAAAGAAATCAATCCACCCTGGAGGGCGAAATAAGAAAATAAGGAACAAGACGCGCGCCACGTGTGTGCGTGTGTCGCGCGCTCTCTCTCTTCTTGTTTTCGTTGGTCAAAACGCGCAGTCCCGAAATCAGTCAGTCAGTCAGTCGACGGGTCGGTCGATCTCGATGGGACTGGATTGACTGCCGCCGGTTGGTTGGTCGAGTGGGAGCGATGGAAAAATTGGACTGAGTCACGTCGCGAGCCCCGATACCGAACGCAAGATTGGAAGATTGGGCCGATTGGAGGATAGAGAGCGCGCAGAGCAGATGCGTACGTACTGTATGAGTCCTCCGACGTGACCAACAGACGGAGGGGGAACAAGCTGGCTCGTGTGGGTGTGGGAAGGGGGGAGGCGAACACAACAGGAAGAGAGGGGGGAGGGAGGGCAGCGGCCGCGAACCCCACACCACCCTCAAGGCCTCAGTAAACACCCAGAAAAACGTTGGTTACGGTAGCGGAGGGTCCGGTTTACAGTACACAGTACATTTGATGGAGAAGAGAAGGGGAGGGCCATCGTGTGCACACCTGAGATTTTTGCGCTGCTTCTGCTTTTCTAAGCGCTGAGCACTGGCACAATTGATACACTCTATGTATAATACTGTACTGTATCGATCGAGATGGGTGACGCCAGGCACCTGCGCGCCTCCTCTCTGGCCGCACTACTGGCTCCGGAGCTTCGGTGGCAGGCAGGCGCGAGTGCCGCCAGGCGGTCGTCGCTTACAGCGCCCTTACGTATGCCGCATCACATCATAGAGTCAACCATAGAGGCTTGACTCAGCGCACAACGCGCCGCGCAAGTGCAACCAGCGTGCATGCCATGCTGGTCGGATGGGGTAAGCAAAATCATACTGAAACCAGGTGAAAATCAAGCGAACGTGAACAATGAGCAAGGACGAGGCGGTGCTGAGCACTCACTCCGTCGGTCGTGCGGTCGCGGACGTTTGCTGTTTATCTTGAATTGACTATGCCATAATTTGTGTACTTCCCGCCTCCGTTCCTGAACGTGTTTTGATGGTCTACGCTTGGTCAACCGGACCTGATTGTCGCCACTCGATGCATCTGATCTGACCGAATCGATTGATTCTTTTTTAGGAAATGCTTCCCGGTGCAGGTGATCGTTTGGTGTGTGATACACGTACCGGTACTGTACACAATGTGTCATAATGCAGAGGGAAGCGGGACAGCAGGAAGGGCAGGCACGCGCTCATCTGACCTTACACCGATCGTGCGGAGGGAATCGAGGCAATGCTCGGTGGCTGAATGGCGCTTCTGTAGTATAATGAGACCGAGAACACGATCGTCCGCACAGAGCCGTGGGCTTGGAAGACGCGATTCCCATTCGTGTGGCTGGCGTTTGGCGAGGCGCGAGTGTCATCAAGGCGATCCGTTAGCGAGGGTCCGATTTTTTGCGCCCGCAGTGTGGCGCAGAGTCGACCAGCAAGGATGCGCATCCCTTCGTCTGCCATCGAAACTGCAGACGTGGAGTGCGTTTTTGCGCGGGATTGGACTGCCAAACGCCTGTTTGTTGGTCGCAGAGTAATGACATGACGGCACGCAGTTTTTGAGTGTGCCCGCTACGCACACTCATAATCTGTTTGCCATCTTGACAGGTCCAGTCCGCCGGCAATCATCCGGAAGATCCAGCCTGCCGCCGATCATCTGGAGATTTGCGGTGCTATGGCAATTTACAGTATGGTGTTTTGGTTTTTTTTTACGCGTCTTCAGTATTGTAAGTGTACTCTATTTCAATGGAGAAGGCCGCACTGTAACGTTAAGTTACACCACTGCGAATGAGTCAATGACTTTGTGCACGTCACGCAGTCTTACACAACATCTGCCGAAGCAGCATAACGTTAGTGGTTGATCCCTGTCAAGGCTGCATCTTAGGCAGCACTCTTATGCTGCCCATGTCTGCCCCTAAAGACCAACAAGCACGTTCGCGGTCAGTCTGTTGTTTTGGACCGGGCACGTACAGAACGCACAGGATCAGCGTCCCGCAATGCTGGCCGACGGAGAATTGCGCAACTCACGCACGTTCAGTACACCATAGTGGGTGGGCGGCGTGAGCAAGCTCCTGAGTCTGAAAAACAAAAACGGCGCAGCCGCCGCCAGGTGCGAACGCGTGTGCAATCGTTCGCGCGAACGACTCGAGAGGACCACTTCCCCCCTGAGATGCGCAAGCTCGCGCTGAACACAGTCGTACTGAAGCGCATTAGCAATGCGGTGTCGCCGCGCATGCAAACGCACGACAGTCACCAAAACTTTGATGATCGAGAGCGAAGTCGGGTGATTTCACATGCACCGAGCGGCGGTGACATCGACTTGAACGAACGAAGCGGTGCCACGCTCGTCGTTCGGTGACTTGCTTTTTGTGTAAAAGAGCGAAGGAAGTGACTAGGCGCACGAGGTGTCGTCCACCTCGGCTTTTTGAAGTCGAAACACGGCTTTATCCACTGCAATTCAAGGTACTGTACCGTCAACTTACCCTGTACAGACAATCCTCATTTGCATACCCATGTTGGATATGACCTTTAATAACCAATACGTCTGGATATGTCTATTCATCTCAAATATGTGATTTAGGGATACAAAAGTTGATTTCACTTGAATTTTTTATGCGTGCCACTGTGTGCAAATGAGGAGGATTGTCTGTACTGCACTTCTATATGTAAAAAGCCGAAATCGCACGCTGCCTTCGCAGCATCGTCATCACGTTGCACTCGGAGAATGGAGAAACCGGATCTCTGGACGACAGTGGTGGCATACATTACTGTATTGTGCAGTGTACAGTTGTGTGGCGCAGCGAGCCCATCAGTACAGTACACAGTAGAGTGGACAGGGCCGCGCTTGCGCCTGACTGCAGATCGCTCTAGCCAATCTGAGCTTCTGTGGCAGACGAAGCCCGGCTCGCCTCGACGCACCCAGCCTGGACTGGTCGATTGCTGATGGGACATAGAGTTGTAGTTGACACGGAGATGGGACCAGTACGCCTGTAAACATGTTTCGATGCAAATCACGAGCAACGCTGTGTTTCCATTGTATTGTACTGTACAGTACGGAACTGTACAGTACTTCAACTAGGTAAGGCTTTACGACAAACATCATTGCTACACACAATATACGTTATCGAAGTTTCAAATAATTTAGCATATGTTATATCGACATTTTTTGCAGGTATGATTATTTGACAAGTTATTTAACATTACAGTTACCAGATAGTGTTGATAAATTAGTTTACGACCACATTAACGCGCGAAGATTGGACGGAATGCCAGCTAGCCGACAGCAAAGCAACTGCTTCCGGGAAAGAGATCAAGTCGACGCCATATGCTGTTTGAGTCAACGGTGCGGTGCCGCATTGTAAACCGTACAGTACTGTACTGTTGCAACTGTCGTCGATGTCGTTCAGTCGACGACGAGTCGTCGACGATGCAAGCAAAGACTCTCTCAATGAGCAACGAGGCCGTATCCCCGGAGTGTTCCGATCCAAGAGGATAATGGACAATTGCTCGCCTGAGCGCCCTTCAGCCGTCTTCTACCGCTACTAGTACAACCAGAACGCGCTGCTGAACTACCAGTACGTACAGTACTGGAAAGGCTCCGAAGACGAGGAGTGACCTCTAGCCACCAAAGGACCGACGAGTGATGTGGTGTATCCCTGCTCTTGTAAGCCAGGTTTCTCTCGCCGACGTGAATGTAAAGGCTGTCATATTGAGCCCCCGGGATGGACAGATTGTGGGTCCGCGTCCGACCCGTCGGGTCGACAATCCATAATCTGATGCCGCCGTACAGTGCTTGACACAGGACACTGCCGGCCGGCGATCGAGTGACGGTGGACGTTGCGCTGTAATGCTCAGTGCCGGTATTGCATGTACAGTACGAACGCGTCGTTCAATCACTCGCCCACGCGCACGTGGCGCACTTCTGGCGGAAGTGGATCCACTTTTTTTATCTCGTGCGATGGTAGGGGGCTTAGTCCATTGATGAGCACTGCGGACTGCACTCTACACTGGTACGAAACATTGCGTACAGGTGCAGTACTGTTGTGCACTACATAGAGCTCTTTCCCCGACGTCCGAGCCGACCTCTACGCGCTGTCTGGAGACGGCTCTGGCTCGGTCAACGCGCTGGGCAGACGTTTGCTGCGACTCAATCCCGGCAACCGGTGCATCGGTACCGATTACCGATCTACGTATTCGAACCGGTAGATACCGGATCTGCAAGTGGTGCGACGTGTGCGACCCAATGCACCAACAGTCACTCCGAAACAGCATGTCCGAGGCTCGGCAAGTCGCGCCGAAGCGTCGCCCGTGGCGCCTCCCACACAGAATGACCCACCGATCCTGCATACACCCCAACACATATCAAGTAGTATCCACCACGCACTTGAGGAGTAGCTCAATCCTAGCGCTCCCTCCTCCTACCTGACGCTGCTCCGCTTCAGATCGCAACCAGCAGTAGTATTGTCGTCGCCATGGAAGGATACGTCTGGAAGAAGGGCCGCACCGTGCCTGTCACGTGAGACCATGCCATGAACGATCTTCTCTCGCGATCATGCTATTAGTCGATGCCGTTCCCGCGTCGGACTCATCCTAATCAACACCCCATGATCGTTGCAGGAAGCGGCGGTTCGTGGTGCAGAAGGGCACGATGCTCATGCTATACACGAGCGAGGATGAGCGCAAGCGGCTTGGCGCGGCGCCGCGCAAGGTGCTGGAAGTTGTGGGCGTGCGCGACTGGATGGAGCCGTCCGCGTCGGCCTCGGTCTCTCCGCCGGCCTCGCCGACGTCTCGCACAAGGGCGGATCGCGACCCGCGCGCGTTCGAAGTGCTCTTTCTCGGTGGGTCCAAGGGCGGCGCGATGGCCAGCCATCCCGGTGTGTACAAGTGCCGAGCGGATTCCAAGGAGGCTCGCCAACTGTGGGTGGACGCACTCCGGCACGCGCTGGACGAACCCGACCGGATCGCTCGCGACGAGATCGAGGAGGCGCAGCGCGACCTCAGACACGACGGCGAGCTGCACCAGCAAGCTGTCAAGGCTGCGGCCGACGCCGTCCAAGAGGCGACGCAGTTGACTTTAAAGCAGGCGGAGTGCGACGGGCGCATCCGGCAGAACGACGCCGAGCTGGGCGAGCTCCAGCCCCGTTTGGACCACGCGCAGCTCCTGCTCGAGGAGGCGGTTGGCCGGTGCCAAACCACGCGAGACGCCCTTGAGCCCGCCCGGGAACGCGCGCATGACGCTGAGATCGGAGGTCAGAAGCGACGGGACAGCGAGTACGACGACGCCGATGATGAAGACCACGACGAGCGGATTGCGCGGCTGGCGGCGCAGCTCGAAGTCGATACGGTAGCGGAAGACACGCAGCGCAAACAAGTGACCGACCTGCAAGCAGTCGTGGCGGACATGTTGCAGCGGCGACGGGAACTCGCTACGCAGTTCCAAAGCTACGCGGAGCAAGGCCAACGACTGCGGCAAACCGCAGGCCAACGGATCGAGGAAGCGCAGGGTGCGAGTCGCCGCCGCAAGCTGCGCATCACGTCCTGGAGCGCTGGAGACATGATGCGTGAGAGCACTGGGAACACTGGCTGGACGCCGTCAACCTCTCAGCTTGACCCACTCGTGGAGGGATACCTGCAGTGCAAACACCCGACGCGCAGTACTATGCACCGCCGGTACTACGTGCTTGTCGGGAGCACGCTCTGCTGGTACACGGACGTGGACGCGTACGCCGCCAAGATGGACTGCCCTAGTGGCGTCGTGCATGTTGTCAGCGTGGTCGACTGGGACGGGCATCTCGCGTCGTCTAACAGCGGATTTGCCATGGGGCTCGGTGGGATCCTGAGCCCACGTCGCCGGAACGACAGCGACGCCGCCAAGAAGAAGGCGGCGCACGCACACGCGTTCGGCATCAACACAGTCGAAGGCACAACGCTGCTCTGTAGCGTTCCAACGCGCGACAGCGCTGCGAATTGGACGGCCGCGCTGCACATCAGCCTGACCATGCCTCCGCTGTCTCCGCATCGCGCTATCGCTGCTAAAGCGCGCAGAGACTCGTTTGATCTGCTCGCGTCCATGTCATCGCCATCAGTGGCATCTTCCCTGCCAACACCAGGGACGATGCAGCGGCGACACAGCTCCTTCCACGGCGAATCAAGCGCTGGATCAGCTTTGAACAGTACTCGCACTGGGGTGGAGGCCAATGTCAACTCCCAGTCTGGTGTCCCCGCGGAGGCTACGCCAACCGACGAAGTGCTGCCAGTTGATGCTCGCAGTAGTGTGTTGCAGGCCACACCGCCATCGAGTGCGTCTGCGGTCCACGTTGAAGGCTATCTCGTGCAACGAAGCTCGGCCGCGACGTCCATCATGATGAAGAAGAAGTACTGCGTGCTGCGCGGGCTCGAATTCGGCGTCTTCGACTCGTTTGAGGCTTACCAGAGCACCGTCCGAGCGGATGGGGAGGACGACGCACAGCAAATACAGCGCTGGGTAGCGTGTAAAGACCTGCTGCACGTGTGCGGCGTGCGTGAGTGGGACGGCCACGCGCGGCTTCTGCAGTACCATCACGCCTTTCAGGTCCAAACGATCCCAGTCGGCGAGCACCAGAAGCAGCAACAGCAGCAGCTGGCGACCATTTATTGCAGCGCCGTGAACGCGTCCGAGAAGACCAAGTGGCTGCACGGCATCCGCGAGGCGCTGTTGAAATATCGCGACACAGTGCTGTCTCCAACGCGCAGGCAAGACTCGATGGTCCAGCGAGCCCGCCGCAGCATTCTTCGCATCGCTACCGACATCTCAAGTGACAACGCGTTGACACTAACTAAGCAAGCCGCAGCCATTAACGAAGATGACGATGAGAGCAAAGGAGCCGCCTCCAAGTCGGAGAGCGACGATAATCTCGATGACTACGCCGCGGCTGCAAGCGACTTCCATGATATGATGGAACAGTATTACGCGGAGCACCACCCGAGCAAACTGCACGACGTGCCCATGCTCGTCGAGAAGTACCGCCACCGCGAGCGAGCGCTGATCGAGCACTTGGATCGCATCCATAGCACAGCCCTGATGGAAGATCCGCGTATGGTCGACCTTCTCCAACGTCTTGCTAGGTCTCCTCCGACTTCGCCGTATCATCTACACCAGCAACAGCAGCAGCAGGCGCAGTCAAAGCGCGCGAGCACGGGCGTCCGCAGCGGACTTACGGATTTCGTGGCGATGACCGGGTATCTCTCCTGGTGGGACAACGCTGAGTTTGCTCCGAACTACTGCGTGCTCTCCATCAACAAGCTCGTGCGGTACCGGTCGCAGTCGCACCATGCGACGGAACCTCACACGCCACTGGCGTCCTATTTGATCTCGAGCGTGTACGAGTTCCCGCCGCCGCCGTCGCACCAAACGTTTTCACCCAGGGCTGGGGGCAGCAGCAGCACCACCAAGCATGTTTTCTACTTGGCGGCTGCAGTTGCAAGCTCATCATCATCGAAGGCTCCAACGAGCAACGCCGGGGATGATTCGACTGGCGTTGGAGCAGTACTGGTCGACCTCGTGCTGGCTGCGCCGACCAGTGAAGACAAGCTCCGGTGGATGGCCAAGATCCCTAGCGGTCTAGGCTTTGCGCACGCTCATGCAGATGTAGGTGGGATGTCGACTGCAACTTCTACCCCCACTGCAAGCGTTGAGAGCCCGTCAGATGGTCTACTGGCTGAGGAGGAGGCGGCTTCGAAGCGTTCAATGCTGCGTCGCAAGCTTGTTGATTACTACTTGCAGCAGAATCCGCGCCGCGTGGGTGAGGTCGATTCGCTGCTAGCATACTTTGCGGGTCGCGAGCGGCAGCTCCTCGTCAGCTTGGACAGCACCTACGGGACGGCGATTCGCCGCGATGACGCGTTCGTCTCCTTGCTACCGAGTGTCTCGCCCACCATCCAGGCCGGAGCGAAGGGCGCTCGCCTAGAGAGCGTCTTGTCAATCAAGCATCCGACACTTGGAGCTGACTTTCAGCGATGTGTCTGCGTCCTTGAGGGATCAACATTGTCGTGCTACGATGCTGGCGATGAGTCTGCGAGTGTTTCGGACGCCACATCGATGAGCGATCCGCCACTACTGTCGTCGACGATCACCAAGATGAACACTTTGAGTGTCAAAATCTCGGAAATGCTCGTCTTCAGTGTCGAATCGCTCGAGCACGGAGTGGTTCTCCTCCGAGCAGACTCCCAAGCAGCTGTAGATGAGTGGACGCGTGCACTGAGAGCAGCCATCGACGCGCGGCAGCTCGAGATCACGCTGCAGGAGATGAACGCGTTGCCGGCGGACGGCCCTCTGCGCCAGTTGTTTGCCGTTCTGACAGCATTTTACTGCTCGCACAATCCAGACAAGGCTGGTGAAGTGGGGACGCTCTTGCGCGCTTTTCGTGGGCGCGAGCTGCAGCTCCTGCAGCAGATTGACGGCATCTACCACAACCAGTTGTCGCGGAACGCAGCAAACCAGGCGCTTTGTGCCGCAGTCGCGTCGCCGAGCTCTCTCCCAACAAGTTGTGAAGATGATACGACTGGAACGATTCGGATGGAGGGGTACTTGACCAAGCGCGGCCACTTGATGCCCTCCATGCGTAAGCGCTACTGCGTGCTTGTCGACAATCGCATGTCGTACTATGTCACACAAGACGACAATCGCGACCCGAAGCGAGCCGCAAAGCCACAGGGATCCTTTCTGGTTGCGTCTGTCAGCGACTGGAACGGGCAAACGAGCGCCCGGAACTACGCGCATGGGCTGGAGATCGAAGCCACCGACAGCCGAACGTTCTTTTGCGCGGCGCCGACGGCTGACGAGAAGAACCAATGGGTCGACGCTCTTCAGCGAGAAATGTCAAGGGCGAAAGCCACTGAGGGTTCGGAGAGCTCTTCCTCTACATCCAATGCGGATGACGCAAAGACAAAAGCTGACGAGGAGAAGGAGTAGACGCAAGTGCGGCGCTGACAGCTCCGAGAACGCCTCGCGCAGTTCTACCGTGAGCGGAACCCGAGGAAAATCAGCGACTTGGAGCTACTGCTCGCGTGCTATGCAGGCAGGGAGCTGGCGCTGTTGGAAGCAATTGACGAGACGTACAGCACGTCACTTGCGCGTGATGACGAGCTGCTGGCGCTTGTCCCGCCGTCCGCCAAGCACTCGGAGGCCCTGCTAACGCTCAAGTACGACGGCTACCTCCGATAAGCTGCTGACCTATCGTGGCACTCTCCTCAAAGCGTGTACGTCGCTGTGGATGAACTGACGATCACGTTCTTCGCCACGCGCGAAGCCTTCAAAACCGGTATAGCGCCGCCTTCCCAAGCTGAAGTGACTCTCCTCGCCGTCAAGTCGATCGACGGTGCAGCACGCTTTGCTGTCGAGACGACAGAGCACAAGTGGGTCTACTTTGAGGCGACGAACGCGCTGGATAAGCGCCAGTGGATGCTCGTGCTTCAGGCAGCGCTCGACACGGTCCTGGCGCGTAATATTCTGAATGAAGAGCAAGAGGCGATGCGCGTGGATGCCGACGGTGATGGCGGCTCAGGCCGGTCTGCTGACACCTCAACGCGTGGCTCGCTACTCGTGCGAATGGACCTCGACTCCTTGGAGTCTCATGCTCAACTGACGAGCGAGCCCGTCGCTATGGTCGGGTGTTACTGTCTGCTGCAGAACACGAACGAGCTGGTGGTTCGCGTCAGTAACGATGGCGATAAGCGGTGGCGGTTCACGGTGCGCGCGACGCGAGCCTGGCATCCTGGCCCGACATCGTCGCCCGTGGCGATTGTGCGACCTTGTCGGTTCCCTTTTCAGGTCATGACGGACCAGCAGTACGTCATCAGCTGTGGCGCGGCGTCTGACATCGACTGGGCCAAATGGATTCACCAGATTCGACTTGGCGCAGAGCAGGCGACGGCGCTGGAGATGCTGGAAGATCAGCTACTAGAGGCCAAGAAGGAGTTCAAGACGCGCCCGCAGCTGAAGCTGCGCGAACGCAACGCCTCAGTCATTATCCCGAGCAGCAAATTTGCAGATGCTGAATCCAGAACTATTCCGTCGAAATCACCAAGTATAATCGCCGAGGATGGCGAAGAAGTGACCAAGGGACCGGTGTTGTTCCAGCTAGTTAGCTCTGCTAAAGACGGCGCAACGACCCCGAAACAAGCGGACGCGGAGCAAGTCTACGTCGCCGTCACGGAGCGAGGACTCCTGAGTGTGTTTGAGAACGAAGGCGCCAGCACAGGAGGTAAATCTCCTGTCTATCGCGGCCAAGTCCTGGACTTCGCTCGGTCAGGGGCACTCCCACAACCTTCGCTGTCTCCGCAGCGGCACTTGATGAAGCTTTTTGGCCGGGACTCGACCGCTTCTTCTTCGCAGCCGATCTCTCTTGTCGTCCAGGACGCCTTGTCGGGCCCGGTCACGACTCGGGTCGCCCATTTCTTCCCCACGTCCAAGCCTGAGCGCGACGTCTGGCTGGCCGCGTTCACAGGCTGCGTTGGGATCCGGAAGGGTGAGGCGCTCTTGGCCGACGAGAAGGTGATCCTGGCGCTCGAGCGAGAAGGAGGCTCAAGCATTGGCAGTGACAACAGCGAAGCCAAACCCAGTGAACACAAGGTCGAGGACGACTACGAGACAGAGGAAAAGGGGGCAATCGCCGGCGACTCCTTCCCGGGGGCCGCGATTGAGGGTGTTCTCATGCCGTGGCATGTCTTGGGGAAGCTTGGTATGGACTCACCACTCAAGCTGGCCAAGTCGTCCAAGCTCAAGCCGTGCCAGCAGCTTTATGCCGTGCTTGTTGGTTGCCGCCTCGTGGGATTCACGTCCCAAGCCGACGCACTCGCTAGTTCTGAAGCTGCAGCCTCCATCGACGACTCGAAGCCACTGATCGACGTGGAAATCGCTCAAGTCACCGACTGGGAGGCCCCTCGACAGGCTGACGCAAGCCCAGTACTCGACAAGGAGCACCCTCTCGAGAGCTTGGGCTTCAAAGTCGACGCCAACACATCGCGTGGCGCCGTCGCGCTTTGCTTCACAGCTCCGAGTATGGCAGCAAAGCGCGATTGGATCCGAGTGATCCGACAAGAGGTGGACTTTTCTTCCGCGGAGCAATACTTGGACGACGATGCCAAGGCGTTTGCTCGTCAGGTGGCCGAGGACCTCCACGCCACCGCCAGCATGCAGTCAGCAGCTCAAGAGCAGGTTGAGGGCTACGTCCGCGTGCGCCACCACTTCCTCGGCGCGATTTGGCGCGAGTGGTACGTGGTTCTCCGCGGCAGCCGCCTTGTGGTGTACGCGAACGCGCGAGATGCCGCGGCCGATAACCAGAGCAAGAAGTCGATCGAAACCCATGAAGTTGCGGGTGTGGACAGGTGGCAACCAGTTCTTGGGGGAAGCAGTAGTCGAGGCAGTGATCGTCGGTATGGGTTCCGCGTGACCAACGAAAACGGCGGGTACTTGGAGTGCACTGTTGGCTCCGAGGCCGAAGCGACTCGGTGGATGACTTGGATCCGCTCCGCCACGGACGACGCGTCCGAAACCAAGAGCGGGTCATTATCGGCTGGGGAAGCATTCACTCGGGACCTCGCGCTTCCGTTCATCAGCGGCGCGGTGATGGAAGGGTTCCTCCGGCTCAAAGACCGCGTCAAGCGGAGCAAGTTCGCTCCGCTTTCGTCCTTGTCGTATCACAGGTGGAAGGCGCGCTACTGCGTTCTCATGGGCACGCACTTGCTGCTCTGAGAGCCAAGCAGAGGCGATTTCCAGCGACTCAAGCGCCGAGACGAGCAACATGAAGCCGCCGCTAACCGTCTATGAAGTGACGAGCGCGAAGATCTTTGATGAGTCTATCACTACTAGTGTCACTGACCGAGAGAGCGAGGTTGGGATGCGCAGCGAGGCGGAGACAGACTCGGATGCGGTGAAGCTTACGTTCTACGTGAGCACTGGCGGCGAGCTGCGGGCCAAGGCGCAGTCGCTCTTGGAGCGCAAGCGGTGGCTAAACGCGGTCGAAGACGCGCTGATGCATGCGGCGGCGTGCATCGATCAAGTCGCACAGGCGGCGGCAGTCAACCAGGAGAAGGTCGCCGTGCAGGAGCAGGTCAAGAGCAAGTTGCTGCAGATGCAGACGGACGCGTTGCGTCAGTCGATACTGCTTCGTGAGGCGCTGCAGTTCGCCGTGAACGAGTCGGACGCAAGCGAATCCGACTCGGACAAGTACTACGAGTCGGACGACGGCGAGAACGCGGCTGGACCCAACGCGCTGCGCCATCGATCCAAGTCCGACTATCTCGATCGTAGTCCGGAGAGCTCGCCAATGAGGAGAAAGCTGACGCCCGGAGCGCCAGCCTTTCCGTTCGACCAGGCGGGTGGGCGAGCGGTCGACGCCCGCAAGGAGAAGGACGGATACGTGTCGTCCTGGTCGGCACCGACCTCTTTCTCCTCGTTCTTGACGTGTTTTTTCCGGTGTATCCCCGCCGCGGGGTCGTCCTCGGGTAAAGCGACAAACAGCAACAAGCGCAGCATCGCTCCGCTGGGGATCCCAGGCTTCCCGTCGTCCGCGGCGCTGTCAAACCCCCTGTACGAGTGCGACTACTACAAGGACGACGGCTACGACCCAGACGCGAATCGATGGTGAAGGGGCTCGGGACGAGACGAAACGCTATGATCTTTGCTGTATCATAGCGCTGAGATGAGAAGTGGCGGCTGAGTGCCGAGCGTCCATGCAATGGGTCAACATACATGTTAGAAGTTGTTCATTCACTTGTTCTTGTGACGTGCTTGGCGCGACGTGTGGCGGATTGCAATGGCAGTTATAAACACACAAGCGCGTGGTTGGCTCCGTCGCTAAAGTTGGACGCCTTACCCACGCAGGTCGAATACGTTTGTAAAGGCGGAGATCATGAATGTCGTCGGATGAAAACGGCAGCATGACGTTGTTGCCGAGGAGCATTAGCTATCTTTAGCGCTAGCGTGCATTCCACATGCTGTCAGGGGACAGGTGGCCCGCTATCACCTCAGCCATTGATGCCGCCCAGGTGTGAACATCTCCATCACTCCGCAAAGTGAGACTAAAGTCCCAAGTCCGCTCCTTTTGTGTAGGCACTTCCCATTCCACCAGCAACTGGCCCAGTTCTGACCTTAACACCCGACATGGCCAAACATCACAATGGCAAGACACCCAATCTGCTGCGAATCGAAGTGCTGGCGGCCTCGATCGCGATAGTTGGCCGTATCGTGGTGGCGCCGCTGCTGCTAGTCGTCTTGGTCGCGCGCTTCAACTACTTCTCGGACGCCACGGTGCTCATCGGCGCCGACGACAGCTACTTCGCCTACGCCCAGCTGGATCCGGTCATGCGCGGAGGCTGCCGGGGCTGCCACAAGGGCTGCGCCCGTGCGTTCGTGCGCCTCTCGCGCTTTGAAGGCACCAACGTGCTCAGCAAACCGCAGTACGAAGACATGTTCGGGATCGCCGACGACGCATTGGACTTCAGCGTGCTCAGCACCGAAGCTACGCAACTTGCTGCCCGGATGGACGCGGACGACGGCTGCACGTGCATGAGCGGTGTGGACGAGTGGGGATCTCCCATCACCACTATCGCCGCGGAGGCGAGTACTATCCTCGAGCTCATCGATGCGCTCCGTCTTAAGCCGTCGCTGGCGCCGCAGATGGTCAATGAGCTTCACAACGCTGTGGATAAGAAGACCAAGGTGTGCTCAACGCGATGGGTGCTCGAGTCGCACTTGCGGCTCTACAAGTTCCAGGCGGTCGTCGACACGCTCGAGCACTCGTCCTTCTCGGCAGGAGACCTGTCGATCTTCCCAGAGTGCACCGAGTGTCGAGGCGACTTGCCCAACACTGGGATCGTCGATGATAAGCTGGCGCTTGACACTGACGGTGCTGATCCGCTCGCGGTCGTGCCAGAGCTTCTAACACTCTTCCCGTACTCGTTTGTGAGCAGCTTGCCGCACGTATCGTGTTTGGTGCCTGCGAGTGGCACTCACTACCCGGTGTCAACCGTGACGCAGCGGATGTTCCGCGCCTACTATGGCGCTTGTCGTGTCCGCGCCGCCAACACTTCGGGCATCTTTGTCGAGGACTCGTGCACGCTGCAGACTCACTGGGAGAACTACGGACTACTGCTCCAGTTCCCGGAAGACGTCCCCGTGTGCTCCACCGCCGACGTGTGCGTGCGCAACTACTACAAGTCGCTCTGGGAGTTCTTCACGTACGTCGACCCAGAGGTTGACGGGCGCGTGGTGGTGCTCGTCAACCCGTTCCGCTTGCGGTACGCCGACAAGGTCGAGCTGAGTCTCTTGCCTGGCATTGTGGCCGCCCAAATCCTTGGCATGGGCATGCTGAGTCTGTTCCAGACCGCTGCGCACCGGAAAGGGACAATGTCGGTGCGTCTCGCGCACATCTGGGCCTACAGGTGCCAGAACGGACGCATGCAGGTCATGTACCTCGCGCAGGTCATCTACCATTTCGCATTCAACTCGGACCTGTACTTCCTGGGCCTCACGACGGGCACGCTGTCGAACGAGTCGGTCATCAACCTCACCCTGTGCTTCTTCGCGCTCTCCTACTCGCTCATCAACTTGCTCAAGGCACGCACGGGCGAGCAGCAGCTGGACCGACATTTCCGCCTCGCGTGGGAGACCATGCAGCTGGTCGTGGCCGTCGCGATCGGCTTGGTGCTCTCCAAGTACCAGCTCACGTCCATTTCCGCCGCCATGGACTACAACGGCGAGCTGCTGCGCAAGACGACGGCGCGCGGTGCGCAAATGTGTAACCTAAGCGACTCGTGCATCGTCTTCAAGCTCAACCTGATCGCGCTAGTTGGGTGCGCAGCGCTCATACTTGCTATCGTGCCGCAGATCGTGGCGTCCGCGATCAACCGGTACGAGAAGCGCTCGGTGTCGTCGCGGATGATCTGGCCGATCAAATGGCAAGGTGCGCAAAGAGATGGAGCGTATCATGCGGGGGCCCCAGGAGCAAGCACTTACAGTGGTGACCGCACAGATTCGTCAGTGGTCGTGACGACCTTCTCAACGAGCCTCACAAGCTTTGAGCGCGAGTGTCTCGGCGCCCCGTTTGCCTCGCTCTTCAACGACTGCGACGACTTTGCGTACGTGCGTTCCAAGGACGGAGACGACGCAGTCTACTCGTCCGAGGACGCCGTGCTGCTCTGCGGGTTCCTGTACTACGGGGGCTACCTCTACCGAGCGGGCGACGTGCCCCTGCTCATACTAGCGCACCTGCTGCCCGATTCGGTGCTACGGACGTTCAACGTGCTGCTGCTACGCTGGCGGATCGACCCACACACAAACACAGTTAGTCACCATCTGGTTTGTCCGTGGTACAAGGCGAGTGCCGAGTGCCGAGGCGCTCATATCATGCGCGCACACCCCATCAAGTAACCTTAAAATAGAGAGGGCACTCTGATTTAGTTCATATCCCAACCGTTAGACTGGCAGTGGTTCATCTCTCTACCCGATGGTCGCAGACGGAGTAGCGTCCGTCTCCAGGTTGTCAGCGCTGCAACTCCTGGCCTCGAACTCGCGCACGTGGTCGAGGTACTCGACGGCAAAGTCGTTCGCCCACGACTTGAGCCGCAGGTGGCCCTCGTAGAAGGCGCAGTGGCTGCCCGTGCCCGTCTCAACGAGCA